>OZ038476.1:91804085-92109085 GCA_964036315.1 Acanthosepion esculentum
TTGCTTCTAATTTCCAAAAATATGATTTTATAAAAATACTTTATCTAATAAATTTTCAATTGTCCCTTGACAGGCATATAATTTTAATTTTTTCATTACTTTCACTTACATTTTGGAATATCAATAACTTATTAGTAAGCAGTCATTTATTTTTTTCCTTTTGTTTATTTATTGTTACTTTTCTCTTTTTTTAGAGCTCTTTTATTTCTTTCTCAACTCTTTTTCCCTTTTCTTTTAACTACTCCCTTCTTTCCTTTTGACTCTTTTTCTCTTTTTTCCTCCCCAGCACTCTTTATCTCTATGTAATCCATAGCCTCCCTTTCTCTTTCTCTCTCTCAGTACCTAATTTGTAATCTCTCTTGCTCTCATCCTATTGAAATTTTATAACTTGTGCTTTTAATTTTTATTGCAGTGTTTACCGCTGACTTTTTATGATCTTGAAACCCTTCATATCATCTTCATTACTCTTAATGTTGTGATGTGGATATGCCTATTCCATGCAAGCCGAACTGAACCTGGCTTCCTGGAGAGGAATGTCCCCGAGTACCATCAAGCTATTAAACAGGTAAATAAATCATCAAAAAGTGATATTTCTATAATATTGATACTAATGAAGGTTTGGGGTTGCAGTGATGATAAGAGGAATTTTCTTGTGCATGTTTGTAATTTTTATCATGGACTTTTTATTTGTTGAAATGTATTAAACTTTTTTCATTGATGATACATCATCAGTTATTTGTTGTCATATACAGACTAAATATTTTCTGGACTTACTGCCATATCATATTGAAACAATACATTCACTGAAGTTAAGCAACATTGAGACTGGTCAGTACCTAGATGGGTGATGGCTTGGGAATACCAGATACTGTAAGCTTGGATGTGCAGGTGATGGATAACAGTTTGGAAATTGGAGATCCAAGTTCCAATTCCAGTCGGGCTTGTTATATTCACTTACATGCAAATACTCTTGGGAATGGTATGAATCCACCTATTGTCCCCCCAGCTTAATTAGTAGGACTTGTATCAGTAGATTATTATTATCTCCAAAAAATTCTTATAATCTAAAAATATTTTTCTGGTTTTAAATAACTGGCAAAAATTATATGTGAGCCAAGTACAATGCAATATTTATTTATTTACCTTTTATAAAGAACTATTACTATTTTATAAAAAAATAAATTTGAAAAATTTTATTCTAAAATTTATAAAAATTTTCAAGATATGTGAATCAACTACAATATTACAATATTTATTATTTACTCTTTCATAAATAAAAACTATGAAAATAGGTTTCTTATTCATAATTTTATAAATATATATATGAACAAGAAAATTTAAATAAACATATGATTTTTATGGATGTTATACATTTTCTTCACAAATTATTTTATATCTCAGATTTCTTTTTGTTTTAATTTTCCAAATTTTTTTTTATAGTCATGATCTAGGATCAAGGATGCCTAATCAATAGAAATCTAAGGCCTGAAACCAACACCACCAAGATAGATGACCTGTTCAATTAAACATGACACCCCCACAAGTAGTATAAGCCAAAGGGAAGCTGCTGAAAATGAATGATTGTAGGCTTTTTTAAGTATAAAATACTTTTTAAATTACAGTTTAAAAAAAAAAGAAACCAGGGTTTGAATTTCATCTTAGAACTTTATTTAATATTAATTTATAGAAATAAAGAAAAAACAATCAAAAATATAAAAAAGAAATGTTTTATTCAGTGAAATTATGATACTGACAATTGAAATTGATAGAATAAATTTTCATATCAGGTGAAGAAAAGTAAACCAGAGTTCGATTTCTATCTTTAAATAAAGAACTAACAATAAATAGATTAAAAATCTGTTTTTATTTTAATGATTATTCCATAAAGTCTACTGACACAGAATATTTTTTATATTACAATTACATTAGAGAAAAACCAAGCTTTGGTTTTTACCTTAGAATAAACTTTATCTTCTAAAGGAAAATTGTTTAAAGTTTTACATTTGTTGCTATGTTAAACTAAATAGCGTATGTTTCATTATTGAATTTAAAGACCATAGAATTTGTTCTTCATATTTTGATTGTATAAAAATATTTAAAATGTATTTTCTTTACAATAAAAAAATTCAACATGTTTTTTTTAATTTGCATATTTTATTTTAATTATTCTGTAGTAGTAAATTTACAATATTGAAATTTTTGTTATGTAGAGAATAAAAGACAAATTTTAAATAATTGTAGAAAAAGATTTTACATCAGCATATGGGAAATTTAGCTGAAGGTTTTGAAGTTTTCTTTTTTGGTTAACTTGCTTCTAGTAATATTATTTTCCCTAGTACAAAAAATGATTCAAAAGAACATTTGAAGAGCTCCAGACAAACATTCTTTCTAATTTTTCAATATTGATTCTCACTATAATCATTCACATGAAAAAGATGATCATTGTTTGCCAAAACATGGCTAATTTCCTTTGATTTACTGATTGAAGAAAAGAAGAATTTTTTTGTCAATTTACCAATAAATATATAATTATAGATAACAGCATTTGTAGTATCATTAGGATATAGCAGAGAACCTCTATTAATCCCCTGAAAATAGCTGTTATTATATTTTTGGTATCTCTTAACAGCCTGTAACCTTTAGGGGAGCAGTTATGCAACAATGAAGAAAAAAATCATCATTTCTGCTGAATAATCAAACTTACTGTGTGTCATTAATTTTAGTTGCTCATATATAAATTTAACTGTCTAAAAAATATCTAAATGACTCATCATACACTAATAACAGAAAGGACATTACCAAATGTAATACAGCAATCACACTTTGAGATTTGGTTGACATTCTTCTATGTTGTTTTTTTTTCATGTTCTCAATAATAATTTCCAAGGTGTTTGTATCACTTAATCTGATAATTCCCTATAGTATTAATTTCCACATCACCACAGTACACATGTTCTGCAAAATCTGGTTCAATTATAACAGACTGACTGATTATAATCTCTTACTGCCTCATTATACTCCAGTAATTTCTATCAAAAAAATTTAATTTTCCTTATTTACATTATTCGGACTATTTTCCTCATCTTTGTTGCCATTTTCATCACAATGTTTTGGCTGAAACGTTGTGATGAATAGTGTATAATACCTCATCTCAGAAATATAAACAGATGCTTAATTTTCCCTCTTTATCAGTAATGTTGTGGAATTTCCTCTGCTATTTGTATTCCAAGTCATCAGCAATACTTTGATCTAAAACTTTTTTAGGGGCAGAATTCTCTAGTTGAATTTTTCTGGACTCTGGTGACTCTAGAGAGAGAGAGAGTGAAAATAAATATGAGGGACGATTTGGTAAAGTTCCTTAGGATGAAAATGCAGTTCATTTACCTAACAAAAATGAATTAAAAGGGCAATTACACTCTATTTTAAAAGTAAAATGCTTGTCAAAATCTAAGATAGTAAAAAAGACTATGCTTCCATATTTTTATTGAAAATTTCATTAAATTGATAAAATAATGAGTTTTGTAGATGTTCAAAAATTCAGTAGTAAAATTCAAAACCATTTAGAAATACTAAACACATAGGAAAAATCATATTTTTAAACTTAAGCAAATTTAAGTTTACACATGCATATTTGTGAGCTTTTTCATGGAAATATTTTTTACAAATAAAAAAATTCAAATGTTTGATTTTAAATGCTTATTAGAAATTATAACAATTTCATTTAAGTATTTGTATCAAATTTTATTAAAAAATGAGTTTAATAATTTCATCCACAGAATCCAATAAATTTTTAATGGTGGAAGCCACCTCTTTACTTTATTTCAATGTATTGTGAATTATAAAATCATGAAATTAATTTAATCATTAAGTTTTAAATGCTTTTTACAAATAATATAAAAGAAAATAACAACAAATAAATTGCTCACTTTACTATTTTTATTTGGTAGCACATATACATGCATCTGATAAATCCTTGTCTTTTGGAAATGAAAATACATTCACTTTTGGTCCATTTTTATAATTTCCTTTGCATTTTGGGACAGCACAAACATATGGCATTTTTTGGTAAATTATTTCCGTGAAAATATATATAAAATATTTACAAAAAAAGTAAAAAATCAAGCCAAGTCAAGAAAACTCAAACAGTAAAAACTAATGAAAGTATTTCTCCAAGTTTATACTACATATAGTGACATCAACACATAAGCCCCACCCATTGAACAGGTCTTCTGTCTTGGTGATGTTGCTGAAACTCCAGCAATTATAGGTTACCCCTGCTTCCTACAGTGTTTTTTAATCCTAATTTTGAAAAAGATTTGTTAATCATTGCTAATTTTTCTAAAAATGCCTAGAAAATCTGCCAGTAGATTATTTATCAGCTGACTAATGAAGAGTGAACACTAAGCATCTTGACTAATGCAATTCCAGAAGCTGGCGATTTGTGTTCTTGGAAATAGTTAGCAAAACACAGGCTAATTGTCAATTGATTTGAACCTTATAAAATGGTAAATAAGGATTTCATGATAGTTGGTTCACATATTTTTATAATTTAGTAAATGCTTATAAATTTATGAAAAAAAAACATTTTTCATATTTATTTCTCTATAAATTTGTAAAGGATAAACATTGCATTGTATTTATAGGTTTGAATTTAAAGAATGTAAATACAAAATAATATGGTTTAATATTTCTTTTGTAAATTCCCAAGAACAAAGAAAATATATACATTCATTTTCATATGTTTGGGTTTTTAGTAAAGTTCTAATTATCACTTTCTAAAACAATAAACATTGCCAAGGAGTGAAAGTATTTAAAATAAGAGTGGTGCTAAGGAAAAAACTGCTCATTGAAACACTGCTTTTTTGGCGGGGGTGGGAGGCACAAGGATTAAACTTTGCCAGATTTTGTTTTCCATTTAATAATGACTGGGAAATCATGTTTCTGTTTCTGCTTCATTTTACAATGGTTTTAAATGACATTCAACCATTTTTAAAGATGTTAACATTTGTTAGCCAAAACAATTTGTATTGTTTTTAGATACTTTAAAAAATATAATTTGTTTTTCAGGTTGCTCATTTTGATGAATGGAAACAAGGAAACAACCCTCTTAGTCGCCTGTGTCACACTTGCCAAACTGTGAAACCAATGCGAGCTAAACACTGTAGAATTTGTAATCGTTGTGTACGAGAATTTGACCACCATTGTCCCTATATTTATAATTGTGTAGGATATGTCAACAGGTATTTTATTTTAATATTTATGGGTATTTTGTTCAAATTTTATTTTTATTTTTAAAAAGAATCCTTAATAACTATAAGTTTTGATAAAAATTCTCATTTATCAAAACTTAGTTATTAAGGATTCTTGGATGAAGTTTGCTCATTAGCATTTAGAGCAGCTGAAAGAATGTTATTTGGTAAGATGAAATGGAAACTGAACTTTTGGCCACAACCCTAGTTGTCATATGGAGAAAAGATGGATAAGTTTATGATTAAAGAAAAATATCAAAAAAATATACAGTAAAGCATGGAAAGGAAAGTATCCTGGTTTGGAGGTGTTTTGCTTTTAGTGATGCAGGAACACATCCCATATGTTGCAAGTGACCAAGAATGGAGTGCTGTATTAGAATATTTTGGAAGTTAATTTGTTCTCTTTTGTGCAACAGTTTAAGCTTAAAAATAGTGTGAATGTTCAGAACAATGTAGAAATGCTTTACTGGCTTAGTCACTCCTGACTTGAATCTAAAATGAAAATTTATGTCAAAACATAAATGATTGAATCCAGAGGAATCCTAGAAAAATTTGAAGATTGTTTACAAGGAAGAGAACCAAGACTTCAAAAAATTGTTGTGATGGGCTTACCTCTCCTAACAACAACTGCAAACTAGAACTATGTTACTAATAATTACATCAATGTGGTTGAATGATTTTTCTCCAGTTACTTTTGTTCATATTTTAACCTGCATTGTATATTTGAGAATATGTAATTTTTCTTAGTAATTGCTAATTTTATATCAAAATAAATTTACACAGGTAATGATCTGTGTAAATTTAAAGTAAATGGAAGCATGGATTGAATCTATATTTCCTAAGTGTCCAAATACTTTTTTCTCTCTGCTGTAATTGTTTTTCAGTATTAATGCAAATAAGTAGAATTTTTTTCTTGCAGAGAGAAGCAAAGTGCTTCAAAGGACTTGTATATTTCTTAGGGCTAAGAATTATTGTGTACAATGCAACTAATGTTTTACTTATAAAATGTCACTGTACTGTTTATATTATTGGGCACTGAAATGTTCTCAGTCCATCCAAGAAGGTATTCCATTGGTGGGACTTGCAGTTTGGCCTATGGATTAGATTCTGGAAAGTAGGTTAGATCTAAAACTTGTATATAGCAACTATTACAATGTAAAGATGATTAGATTAAAGTTTAATAATACCTTATTTATAATCTATATTTACATTTATTTAATAATACCAAATTATTTAATACATAAATCATTATATAATGTAAATACTTCCTGTTAATTATACTTGTGAGTAGAATGGTTAATATTTAGGTGTAGAAGTGTCTCCTTCAATATTATTTGAATCTTCCTCACTGCATAACTTATTTTGGCTAGTACATTTGTACAGTTATGTAATTACAAATTCTGTATTGTTTAATTTATTTTGTGTTATTGTTTTCATGTGCTTCTATTTCATTAGAATATGGTTCTTTGGCTTTACAAGCTCTATTGCAACAATGTGTGGCATTACAGACTTCTTATGCTATTACATGCTCAAATATCATGAATGGAGCTGGCTTGTTGTACTCGGATTTTGCCAGTCTGGTATCTTCACATTTGTTGCTGGTGTTATCCCTTGTATGACAGTAAGTGTATTTAGCATATATAATAGATGCTTCAGAAAAATTAAGTACTTTCATTTGAATTGGGTATGCAACAAGTTAATGATTAACATTGGGCTAAGTTCTGCTTAAGATCAAGAGGTTATCACAATGTTACTGATTAGTTTGTTGCATACCTAATTAAAATGAGTGATAAGTTTCCTTACTATGTTAAACACTTAGTAATTATAACAGCAATATATTTTCAGTTTGATTTAATGAATTTTTAAATGTTTTGCTTTAATTGAACTGTACATTTTGCAAAATTTAATTTTACTGCTGTTTCAAAATGTTTTATCTTAATATTAAGTTCCTTAATCCATAGGTCAATTAGTGTATCTGTCAAGTGTATTCATAATTTTAGTATATGTCAGAATGTTTGTTGTTTTTATAGCTCATATATGGTAATGTTGCAGTGAAGCTAACTTACCTTTTATTAATAGAAAATGTAAGTTTGGATTAGATGTTAAATAATTTTTGTTGATATTCTTAAGAATTTAAACACTTATAACTATATTACTACTTATAGTTTTGGTATTGGAATGAAGATATCTATTTTTATTATTTTCAGATGTTTCATGCAAGTATGAATATTACAACAAATGAACGCATCAACTATCGCCGCTATCAACATTTGAAAGATGGCAAGGGGAACTTTCACAATCCATATCACAAGGGCGTCAAGAATAATATTCTAGAATTTTTTCATTTGAAAAGGTCACAAAGTGAAAAAGAAGTGGAATTTCTAAATATGGACATTGTGTGAAAGTAGCTTGTAAAGACTGTTAGATTTTTACTAAATGACTCTACTGCAACTGGCAGTAGAACTGACAATAGTGTTTCCCACATGCAGCAACAGATATAACATTATTCTTTTGTCTTATATATGTGACAATAGAAACTTGTGTATCTCAGAGTTTATATCCTATATATATATATATATATATATATATATATATATATATATATATATATATGCAATATTTTATTCTTTGTAAAAGCAGAAGTATTTTTTTTATTTACATACAAACTATTTTTATGTTTGGTAAACATTTTGTTCAGCATTCATTTATACATGCTTAGACATAATCTCTACACATATTTATCAATACATACATACATACACACAGACACACATATATACATAGTATGAAAAAGTGAATTCTTTAACATTTTTATACAGAAGAAATTTTGTAATAGAATATATACTTTTTGTTAAGCAATTTCTTTCTCACTTTGTGTATGTTATAGATCTTCTAGTTTCATTTTTTCATGAGCTGAAGAATTCAATTATGAATTTAAGCTTCTTTTATTTCCTCTTTATGCTTGCCATCACATAGCTACATTAAACCATCACTGTGCAACCATTTTGGTTTCATAATGTTAGGAGGCATCATGTAATATAATCCAAAAGTTGTTTCAGAAACAGATGTTTGACAAGAAAAAGAAATTGGTCAGGAAATTTTTAATGACAGCTCAACATTCCCCGTCCAATACTTTTTCCTTGTAATATTGTTTTGTTTTTTTTATTTTTTTTTTAGGATTGGGACAAACTTTTTATTAACAAAAGGAAAATAGTTATTAAAATTATATTTAAGGTTGAAACTGGACCTTTTGTCCCTTACTGAAAAACTTTGTGGAGACAACTCTTATTAGATGAACAACCACATTCTTTGCATTACTGCAAATAAGCGCCGGAAGTGGATTGATTAATTTTTTTAAATTGGGACTGGTCTCTAAAAGTTTTTTGAAAAAACAAAACTGAATTTAACCTGTTTTCAACCCAACCCACAATGAAAATTAAACTTTTCTAAATATTCTGTCAAGAGAAAATGACTTTATGGAAAATATCAAAGAGTCCTCTTTTTGGTGACTTGTTTATGAATTTTTCCCTGCCTATATTCTGGATGGAGGACAAGATGGAGAAGAGACACGAACTGTGCGTGTGTTGAGAATGTTTTGTGTGTGTATGTGTGTGTGTCTCTCAATCTTTATTTTTTCCTGTTTTTAATGACACTTTTATAAACTGGATTTAAACATGATAAAATCAAAATCTCAGGCAGTAGCAAATTGAATTTCATTAACCATATTGTTAGTTCTACAAAGAAAAACAAAATTGAGGCTTGGTAATGAGTGTATGCATACATTTGTTTAAAACAATGGTTTTTGAGTTATTAAAAGTATGAAAATTTGTTGAGACTGGTCAGCACATCTTTATATCAATGCATCAGTAATCTATGACATTTCAGAAAAAGTGGTATATCATGAAAATGCAATTGCTTGAAATATTTTAAAAAGCACAAATATGGTTAATCTAAACACTTTTTAAAAAAATTATAATGGGTTCAGCAAAAATAACTTCATTTAAAAAAAAGATTGTGTGTGTGTGTATGTCTATGACAACGTAAATTCTTCTAAAAATAAACACAACTGCCAAAAAATATGATCTGTCTTTTAAACAGTCAGTATATGACCAATAATATTGTATACTGAGTGAGCGATGTTAAATTTTATTTTGATTCCATGGAGAATCCTTGGAAATTTTGTTTTGAATGACCTTAAGTATTTTAAAATACAAAAACAGCACTGCTCTCACCAAATATTTCTAGCAATTAAAGAATGATGGCATCTCACCATCAATCAACTGGGAAATCATATCTAGAGCTAAAGCTTATAACAGTAAAGGAAATAAATGTAACTTATGTCTTGCTGAAAAATTGGTTATCTTAAAACACTTAAATAACCCTAACTTATTACACAAGAGAAATGAATTGATGTTACATTGATCCAGATTAATTTTTAAATTTTTAATGTAAATTGTTTTATTTTTAATGTAAATTACCATTTATTTTGAATATAAATATATAAATTCATGTTTTTTCATTTTTAAATAAGAACAAGTAATCTCCCTTTTAATTAAAAAGTTTTTTTAATTTTTTTAAAAATTTTCTTTTTTTTACATATATATAATTCCCGTGTATTTTAGTTGCCAAATATAATTTTAAAATTCAAAAACCATAATCAGAGCAATATATACAACTATGCCAACATTGTGATAATCAGATATATGATAATTTAAATTGTATAACGGTCAGTCCATATTCAGTACCTGATGATTGCTGATATGTATATTTATTAATATAGCTCTGTTGTATTACATCAAGCACTGTTTTATTAACACCAGCAATGTATGTGCAATATATTATAATTATATTTACATTTTGCTCCTTTTAGTTTAGCTCTGTTATAGGTGTAATAAAGTATTTATACTTTGTATCCTAACCATAACCAGAATATGGAATCAATTAACTTGGACTACTCCACAAAAAACAACATGTTTCCTAATAAAAGATCTTATAAGCTGACCCTTTTACACAAGATCAAGAGCATCATAAAAAGAATGAGGTGGAAACTCTTCTCTAAACACAAGAACTAGTATAACAACTTAAAAGATGCTGATCTTTACATGTTTAAGTCCCAAAAAACACCTCCATGTAATAATCTATTATTGGACTTTGAAAAAGATCTATTCTCCATAATAGATAAAATTAAATTTGCTAATATTACCAATGATCTACAGCAAAAAATGTTAAAGGACATTACTTTGATAAAAAAAAACCGACAAACTAATCATCACAGCAGATAAGACAGGTAACCTTTACAAAATGGATGCGGGTATTTACTATAAAGCCATTAGCAAGAAAGTTAATAAGTTTTATAAAAAGGCACCCAATAACTGGGAATATAACATCAATGGTGAAGCCAAGGAAATAGCCATTGAACTAAAAATTGATGATAGGATCCACAAATTTCACAAACAACAAGTATTCATCACAGTTAAAGATCATAAGGCAAATTTTCTAAAACCCTCAATACTGATTAATCAGCCCAACCAAAAATAATATTGGTAAAATCAATAAACTGGGAAATTATATCTAGATCTAAAGCTTATAATAGTAAAGGAAATAAATGTAACTTATGCCTTGTTGAAAAATGGGTTATCTTAAAACACTTAACTAATTCTAACTTATTAAACAAGAGAAATGAATTGATGGTTACATGTAGGCATAAAAATAAATATCTACTTATATACACTGATTCAGATTAATTTTTAATTTAAATTATGATTTATTTTTAATGTAAATTACTATTTATTTTGAATATTAATATATAAATTCATGTTTTTTGTTTTTAAATAAGAACAAGTAATCTTCATTTAATTAAATAATTTTTTTTAATTTTTAAAAATTTAATAATTAAAATTTTTTTTTTCCACATATATTTAATTCTTGCTTATTTTAATTTCCAAATATAATTTAAAAATTTAAAAACTAATCCCAGTATAATATATAACAACTCCAACATTGTAATAACCAGATATATTATAATTCAAATTGCGTAGCAGTAAGTCCATACTCAGCACCTGAAGATTGCCTCATGCATGAAACTCCAAGTTGTTCTATTGGTGAGGGATAATGTGTATATTTAATAATAAATGAACACTGAAATCAACACCCAGATATAAATTGAGGAGAAAGATGTATATTTGAGCTTGAGAAGAGGTCTACATGTATGTATAAAATCTTTCATCATCTGGTTTCATATATAATTAATCTAATGGATTTGGTTATTATACCAATACCAAATCACACAACAATCTGTACATTAGTAAGTATTTAATGTCCTTTGTTCAATGCATTGAGCATAATTGTATATTTAAAGAAAGGTTCAATATTTACACAAATATTTATTTGATTTAAAAAAAAATAAAATACCAGTCTTTCTATCAAACAAGTTGATTACTTATGATGATAGCCTGAAAATTTTAGACTTGAGTTAACAAAGAATAGATAGTCAATATTAAAATACTTTTAGCCCTTTTTCCAGTGCAGTCAGTAACGTATTTTGTAAAGTTTGTACCAACTTCTAAAAGTTTTAATGTCCTTTTCCCTATAAAAAAATAGGTATTTTCATAATACATTCAATGCAAATAAAGTAAGATAAAATGTTTGAACGAAAACAAAAACTACAAATTGTTTCGACTGAACAATAATACATTTTAGAAACTACAAGATTAAGATCTTTTTTATTTTTTTTGATGTTAAATATATATTTTATGTGTCTGTGTGTCTGTGTGTGTATATATATATATATATATATATATATATATATATATATATATATATGGTGTATTTAGGCAGCAGTTCTTCATTTGTATATGTTTCATTAAAGATGACAGACAAGGTGCTACAATTAAGCCTTTTATTTCATTTTTCTTGTGTTTGAACATGTGTTTTCTTTTTTGGACATAGTGTATGTAGAAACTGTCCAAATGTTCTATAATTCTGAGCACTTTCAGCTATCCTTTTAGCCATTATCAAGGATGATTTTATTTTTTCAATTTAATTGGGTGTGTTGGTTGTGTGTACGTTTTTAGTGTTATAGAGATGTTTTATTTTCCAAACACAATTAGCACATTGTGGTCATGTTTGTAATTAATATTATTAAGTGTTGGCTTTTTCTTTTTTATTATTAAGGCTTCCACCATTATTTTTAATCTTTTTTTTACATGTGGATGAGATTATTATGTTTGTATTTTCTACAAGTATGTTTTGGATGGAGTCTGGTAAGTTTGTGTGTGTGTTTAAATGGATTCTAATAGCACTATGATCAGATAGGTGTAATGTAAGGCATCTGGATAGGCATGTAGTCATGTGACCAATTTAATTATTTATAAATTCGGATTGATCAGGAACACAGGGGCATTTGAACTCATAGATAATGTTCGTTCATTGTAATTTTGATTTTTCTAGTATGTTATTTTTTAGGATAAGGTTAGCTGTTTTTACTTTTTCCTAGTAGATATTTGATTTTTTGTTCGGGTCAATTGGGGTAGTGTATTTCTTTATAATATTTCTAAGTGAAGATTCATCTTGTTTGTAGTTGATGTGCATTTATTTTTTTATAAAAAATAATTGATATTTTTGACTGTGTGTTCACTATCGTCGTTATTTACTTTAGGGATAGTCTAATTTGGTGGTCTATAAGGTGGTTAGGGAAGCCATTGTTAACTAGTGTCTGTTTTACATTATTGAGTTCTTTAAGGAAGAGTCATTGAGAGGATGAATTCTGGTAAAAGTATAGATGAAAGCATTCAGAATTATAGAACACTTGGACAGTTTCTACACACTTTGTGTCCAAAAAAGAAAACACTTGTTTGAACACAAGAAAAATTAAATAAAAAGCTTAATTGTAGTAGCTTGTCTGTTGTCTTTAATGAAACATATATATATGTAAAAGTGTGCATGTATATATATATATACACATTAATATACAAATGCTTACCTGTGATAGTAATTATGTAAGCACTTTTTATATTGCATCATGACATGATGTACTCAGTTATGTCTACCCAGGTATAAAATTAATATCAATAATACTTATAACAATATATATTCCAATGGATATATTTATGTACATAGAAATTATAGATGTATGTATGCCTTTAAAATTACGTAAATTTACATGCACACATACTGACATAGATAAAATGTATTTTAAGATGAAAAATCAACACTTTTAAAATGTTTCATACAAATACAGTCACCCTTGTGTGTATGAGTATCATTTGAATTAATTTCCAATAATAATCAAGTGGAAATTGTTTATTCCAACTGTTGAGTAATCAGTAAATGAACTCCTGTTTTACCACCAATGAAGTCATATTTCTATTTAATGAAAAAAAAAAGACTTGGGAAGCAGATGAATGAGAGAAACTTCCAGGAATATTTGCCTTTACACACTCGCATACACACACACACACACACACACATTGTCTACATACATAAAAGTGCTATGCAAATTTGTTTTTTGGGTTTATGTAGGATAGCAATTCAACAATACAAAAAGGCTTGTAATAAAAATTGATTTGCGAAGGGAGATAACTTAAAATTGTACTATAAAGCGAGATTAATTTGGTTAAATTGATATTTTGTTTAAAGCCTGCCTCATTCTGAATCATTTTGGTGCTAGTTTATAGAAACAAAAGTTGGTTTGTAATTATACACTACAGTGTATGTCTGCTTGATAAATTAATTGATATATGGCTCCTCTTTTTAATACTTAACATTGATTCAATATTACTGTTTAATTTTGTAAACTTTATTACTGATATAACTACCTTGTTCATAATACTTAATATAATTAATCACATTTTATCTTAACTTAATATTATTGCACAATATTTTTAACAGTTTAGTATCAGTAAAAGCAAGGATTTTAAACTTGAAACTACAGGACAAGTTATTAAATTAAGCAGGTAAAATTAGCTTTTATGGTATGTTTAGGCAGATGTTAAACTTAATTCTTAACAAATATTATTTCAAATGTGAATGATGTATACCTTGAGTTCTAAGACCTTTTTAATTTATTTATTCTAATTTAATATAATCATGAAAAGTTACTATATTTTTATAAAATGTAGGTCTAGGAAAAAAAAAGTTTTCTACAATGTTATTCCTTAACTAACATTCAAAAGTTAACACCAAAAGAATATTGTATACTAAGAAATATAAATAATAATCATAGTGATGTAATGTTTGGTTGCGAGGTGCCAGTATTATGCTTAGTAATACTGCAACAGCAATATTGCATTAGTAAAATTTGTGTGCATAAACTTAAAATTTGTGGTTTTTAGTTTTTTCTTCAGGAATAATATTTTTTGACTTGTATAATGCTGCAACTTGACTATTGTTTTTTTTTTCAAACTGTTTTAAATGGTAATTTTAGGTAGAACTGCATTGTATTTATTTGATAACATTGGTTATATTGATGTTAATATACTTAGAGGAATTTTTCTCTTTATGTTTCAATTCATCCAACTAAGGTAGAAGTGTTCCTACCTAGGCAATATCAAATCCTCTAACACTAGGTTGGACAGAGAAATAGACAACAGACTGGCCAAGGCTAATCAAACATTTGGTAGTCTACATAAATGTCTGAAGCAACAGAAATTTTACAAAAAGACATGAAAAGCAGCATCTACAAAGCCATTGTACTGCCCACCCTTCTATATATACTGAGTCTACTGGCAGTATATATTTGAGTGCTTCCATTAATGTTGTCTCCGCACCATTTGAAAAGCACAAAGTGATTTCATCACTAACACTGCAGTCCAAAACAAATATGAGATCTGGCAAAATGAGAAGGATGGAAGAAAATAGTCTTCCATAGACTCTCCTACTTGGGGAACTAACCTTTGATCAGTAGAAGTGGAGTCTCACTGATGTGATATAAGGACTCCTTGAAAAGGATCCTCATAGCCTGTAGATTCATCTACCATCAATATGAGGTAGCATGGATTTGCAAGATCTATCAGTCAATCCTTTCTTGCAAAATCCCCGCCACCACTGCTAAAAAAGTAGAAGAGGCAGCTCTACAAGGAAAGGTATTTTGTTCACTGCTAAATCCTCTTTTGCAATTAATGTGGAACAGCATGCCTCTTCTATATAGGTCTCACTAACCACTTGAGAGCATGTGACAGATAAGGAACACCTTTCAAATCTTTGTGAAGCTGAGCCATAATAATAATATATTCATAGCAATTTTTCTCTTTGTCTACATTGTGTTGAAGTGTGAGGCAGCTATGTGTTTTTGTTTATTTTAATTTTGAAAATTAAATGTAGAGAGTATATAGCTATTAGGTAAGTAGGTAATCATTTGTTCAGTCAGTTCATGACTTTACCCAGGTTTGTTTTCAGGTTTACAGTCAGAATTTCACCAGTCATTTCTCACACAAAATCCCTTAGAAACAAGTCAGCTAAGTTAAGTTGAAATACTATAAGATTTTGTTATTTTTAGTATTTACATTATTTTAAGCAGTTAATTAAATCAACAGTGTTATAAATTGTTTTAGATTTGTTCCACTTATTTCTTTACAGTGGAGACATATTTAATGTTTTAGGTAGCTTTGTTTCAGAGACAGTCATAAAAACAATAATGTTTTTGTTATCCACAATGATAAAGCTATATGTATCTTTTTTTTCTTTATGTATAGTTTGTATAATTGTGCAAATGTATTAATTGAACTGGCTCTGGATTGTATTTATTAAATGTTTTGCTGGTAGCATAATGAGAAACATTATTATTTGGAAATATTTAGAAAATTTTTAAATATATCTACACCCTGTCTGAAGTTATTAAGCAAATCATATAAACTTCAATAATTGAAAGTTGGCTTGAAAAAAAATTGTCAAATTTTAAACAAGCAATTTAGTTAAAATGTTTATTGAAATTATTTGATGTATTCTAAAAAACTGCCATCTAAAGTTATTAGGCAAAACCAAATAATCACATTTTACTTCAATAAAAAATTAATAAAATCATTAAAAATTGATCAACACCTATAATAGAACAAATAACAAACACATGATAACATCGTTACATTTTAATATAGTGACCCGTCTTCTCAGTAACAGCCAGTAATCTATTATCCATTGATTTTGTTAATTTCTTTTACTTCACAAAGTTCAGTTTGCAACATGGTAGTTTTAATTACTTCCCATAGGTCTGCTTTGCTGTTATATTGTTTGCCACCATATAATTTCATCTTCACAATTGACGATTGGATTCAGATCAGGACTTGATTCCATTATCTTCTCTCCTGTAAATCTTTTATGCTCAAAGAATTTACAGCTTAGATACATGAGAAGGAGCATTGTTGTGCATAAATACACACTTCACTTTGAGACTGGCAATGGAAGACTTCCATTACCATAAAATTGCAGTAGCACTGTTCAGTTTAACTCCTTCATCGACTGAATGGTATAATAATGGTTTGGGTGACAATTTCAGCCCATCTCACAACATTACTGCCTCCTTGTTATCTTCTTTTAGCCACAGGCACATCTGAATTGGATAAAATCCATCCTTTGACCCAAAAATCAGTTCCTTCAAATGTCATTCAAGATTTGTTTGTGAAAATTACTTCAGAAAAGTCAATTTCCATGTATTTCTTGGCCCAATTTTGATGCTTTAAAATATTTGTTTTAGTGAGAGGAGGTTGCCTAGGAAATTTTTTTTTACAGATTCCAATTCACAAAGTATTCTACACCATTTGTCCTTGACTCACTCAATTCCAGCCTTTTCAAAGATCTGAACACGGGTCAAAATAACTCATATTATGGACAAAAAGAAAAAATAATTTTTATTAGATTTCAGAGGTTTTAAGTTAATATTAGTTTAATTTGAATACTAACTTCAGTCAGTCCATTTTTGTAAATTCCAAATATCTCAAAAACTAATTAAAATGGCAGAAAATTTAGTTAAGGGTAGAAATGGACAGTTTAAATTTTATAAATATTGCTTCAGATCTTTTTGAGTTATTGAGGTTTATTTGATTTCCATAATAAACAGTCTGTATTGCTTTTGTAAAATTATTTTAAAAAATGTGGAGGATATAAGAAATTCTTTCACTCTTTTCTAAGATTTCTGTGCTGTTTGTGACCAGAATTCACATTCACTTGATAATTTTACAGAAAGCCAGTTTTATTTTGGTTATTCTTTAAAAAAAATGAAATATTTAAATGTTATATTGCAAAATAACACTTTAATGTATTTATTATAATACTCTTAAGTTTTTCTTACATTATAGAAAATGCAGACTAAAATCAATGCAGTGAATTTTTTTTTAGTTTCTAATCTTTATATAATATTGTTATATTGCAATTATTTTTGTTTTTATCTGTTCTCATACACCAGGCAGGGTTCCTAACCTAATGGGCATTGTAAAGGCTGCTAAAAGCTGGCATATTGCCAGTTTGTTTAAATTTTGCTTTTAATATTGCTTTTATCTTTATGCTTTTTATTTATTTATTTTATTGTTGAAAATCCTGAGAATATTATAAATAATATAAATGATTAAATAATAAATAGGTCTTTCTTATCATATGCAATATTTGAACCTGCTCAAAAATATTTTGAACAAGTTTTTTTGTGCAAAAAGTACACAGAAACTCATATCTATTAGGGATTTTGCTTGCCATTATTTCATGAGTTTTATTTATTTCATCATTTCTTCTTTTTTGGACTTATTTTGTAACCTGACTTTTTTACATCTTATGAACAGAAGTATTATTAGTAAAGCTCTATTTTCATTTTAACACTGTTCTCTAGTCATGAAATACCAAAATTTGAAGGATTTGTGTAGTTATCCACAGCTGTTGTTGCAAGAAAGTTATGATGTCCCTACATGCCAGCAGCTAGTGGTCTGCTGGCAGGCTGCCAATGTCAATGCCAGCAGTACTCTGATGGCGTGCCACTGGTGGGCCTTTAGCAGTCCGCCAGTGATAACATTACCAAGATGAACTTGTGCAGGGGGCTGACAGTGGGTCATCAGCGGCAAACACTAGTGGCATACCACCCAATTGCAGATGTAGGGGTGTTCATCTGTCTATATATATCTCACACACATAATTGTAAATATGAAATATCATATTTTAATGCTTTTTTCATGGCTGGCCTCTTATTTGATAATTTTATTTGATTCTAATATAAAATTGGGAAACAGTCGAATTCATCACTGATGAAAATATGTTCCAAAATTTTATGACTGGTAAAATTTATTTCTTTACATACTGAGTAATGAAAAAATTTAATTTAAATCATTTATTCATATATTTGTTTTTCAATTGTCACTTACAGAAGCCAAGTCAACCAAGTGTTTCAATTGTATTTTACAAGGGTATTAAATGATACTTGTTTTCCTATTAATGTGAGATAGCTTTTAAGAAAAATCATTTGAGCTAACATTTTTGCTATTTGTTTGTTCTGTTTCTTTCCCTTTCAAATTGTCAGAGGGTATACAAACGATTTTCAAAGTTACAGAAAGTATTTGATATCAATAAAAAGAAAAAAAAATTCTACTAAAAATGTATTAACCACAAAATTTTAATGATTGCTCAGTTTTGCTTTAAAAAAAATAAATAGTGTTTGATAATAATGGAAAGGTATAGGTTTGTCTTTCTGTCCAATTCATGCAACCTATTTGAAAATGTTACCTTTATTTGAATTTAGATGAATGTGTACTTTCCTGATAATTTTATTTTGGTTTTTCATATTCTTGTATCATTATGAAATAAAATCAAATAAACTTATAGATATAAGTAAAGAAATTTGGTATTCTGGTTAGGGTTGAACTCTGGAAATTTTAATGATGATGCAATTTCAAACCAGGTGGTATAAAATTTTGAATACAGTGTGTTTACAGTATGAAAACTTTCAAATTGGAAAAACAACAAAGATAAAGATTTTAGTTCAAATTTTAGATTTACATATTGTTCTTTCTCATTTAATTTTTGATAGATTCCTTTAATTTTCATATTTTCTTTCCATTCTACTTATATGACTTAACATTTTGTGAAACAAAGAAGTCTAGTATCATCTTTTTTCCTTTGAGGCAAGAGAAGAAAAACTATCCAGATATATTGTTTCTTTTGAATATCGTAAAACATCAAAATTTTAAGAGGAAGGAAAGAGAAACTGATTTTGAAAAAAAGTATATTTGTGTGCATAAACACATTGATATCCCATTTGGAAGTGGGTTTAATTGCTGATTTGTTACTGCTGCTTTATTTTCTCTATAATACAAGGCAGGTGTTGAAAAGCTCTTAGCCCAGCCTACTTCCCAAAATCTGATCAAACAACTGTTCCATTTCATTTTTTTAGTAAGGCTGATAACCTTTCAGTACTCCCTGTTTACAATTTTTTTCTTTATTGACATACACGCCAATAAAAAGGTCTTATTTCATTTATGCTCTTCAAACTTGATAGCCTGATGATAGTGGTACTGCTTTATTTTGGAGTTTATACAGCTAAAACAGAATTTTACAGGTTGAAACTGGTTTGCAGGGAATGCTGGCTGTATTTTACTGGATATATAAAATGTATTTCCACAGACTTTTCTGGTACATAATGTGATAATAAACACAAGCAGTTGACTTTTCTGACAATGCCTCATTATTAAAAAATGTTATAGAATGATTTATTTGCTAACATCAGTTGATCAAAATTCATCAATTTAATAAAAAATAAAGTTGAAACTCTAAAAGAACTAGAAAAAATGAGGGTGGAAGTTAAAATGTGAATGAAATGTAATTGCAATGCAATTGTAATAGCTATATATTATTTGCAATTTTTTATAAATGACAAAATATATTAATACATTTATTTCATTGAACACTTTTTTTATATGTAATTATCCTAATTTTAACTGTCACATAAATTAGAAAATTTTGGAACTCTTGTTCCAAAATTTTCTAATTTATGTGACAAAAGCAAAACAGCAAAGCTCTTTCTCCTTCTTCCTAACTCTTTCACATCTACTCACAGAAGGTAACATCTATGTAACCTACTACCTTTTCATTACTGACTATTGTATTTTTATTTCAGCCATACATTTGAATAATTCTTTTTTTGGTTGATTGGTTTTTAAGGTTTATTCTATTCAATATTTATATTATTTTCTGGTCTAATGTATTTTTTTTCAACCAATTGTAAATTTTTTCATCTTTAAAGTTTTTCTAAATTTGTTTTTTTAATAATATTTTTTAATCATTTAATGGAAAGAAATTAACTAATTAATAATGGAGCCCAATAGTATATTATGAAAAAGTCCATTAGAATCTGATTCAGACTCTGTGTAGAAGCAATTTAAAATTATATCAGAAAATTCTCACCATTTACTATTCTCAGGTCAGATCTGACTGTTAATTTTATTATAGGAAAGGCATTCTCTATTGGATTCAGCATATAGGAATAAAGTGCCAAAAACTTAAAAAGAAATTAAATTCTGATGTCACTTTTAAATCCAGCTGCTGATGTTATCTGAAATCAAACAAACATTATTTAATCCTTTTATTTTAATCCTTTGTGATGAAATCCTTTTCATTGGAGATATCTGCAACTGTGAGGTCCTATGTAAATTTAAAATTCATATTTACAGTGATTTTTTTTTTTTTTTTTATTTATTTTAGGGTAAATTTTTGGAGGAGTTTAAGGAGAGTTATTTTTTTTTTCCAATTATTCGAAATTATTTTAAGTTAAAAAAGACTTGTTTTAAAAATTACTTTTAAATAAAATATACTTTTCATAAGTAAACATTTTCTTTTGGTTGATAAGCATATTTTTGTTTGTAAAAAAAAAAAAAAAAAAAAAAAAATTGAAAAGTTTTACTCTTGGCTGTTAAAAATAGACTCAATAGTTTTAGTTGAGAATGCAAAAAGAAATATATATATTAATTATTTCATAAGTTTTAATTTAGTAAAAATGTTGGTTAATGCCAAACTTCTTAACTATTGATAGTGTTTGAACCTGTGAATTAATTTTGACTTGTAATCTAGAATTTCTGTATACATGTTAATAATTGTTGATGCTGATAAAGAATGATCATTCATTAAATTGAATTTAAATGATCTTTACTTTCAAGCATTAAATTTTATTGGTTATTGTATGTAATGAATGTCATTTACGTTTTCAAGCCATATTGTCAGAAAAATCATGTTTATATACTTATTTCTATCAAGTTAATTAAAAGAAGAAAAAAAAGAATGTGACCAAGGCATTATTAGTGGTTTAAAAAAATACTGGGCAAATATTTTTATTGGGTAAAGAGAATCTGCTTTATTCAGGACTGATACTTTTAGTTCTTATTTGATAACCTAATTTAGTGTTGAAATGCTCAAACATTCTGTCTAGGATATCTGTTTATATATCTGAGATGAGTTATTATGATTATTTACATTATTTGGACTGTTATCCTCATCTTTATTGCGTTTCAGTTGTTGTATGCTCCGGCCTTCTTTGGGTAATTGGAATTTCAAACTGAACCCTTTATTTTGTCCACTGGGGTAGATTGTTCTAGTTCCACATGCCATGCCTCTTCCAGATGTCTCAATTATTTCTCTTTAACTCAACTCTCCAAGGACACATAGCTCAGTGGATAAAGGCATCAGTTAGATCCAGTGACAAAACCCAAAGAGTTCAATATCAGGCTACAGCAGTGGTGAACCAAAAAAACTTGGAGAGTTGAGTTTTAAGGGAAATAACTGAGACATCCAGAAGAGGCATGGCACATGGAACTAGAACAATCTAGCCTAGTAGAGGAAATAAAGGGTTTGGTTCAAAATTCCAGTCATCTGAAGAAGGCAGGATCTTACAATGGCCGAAACTGAATATGGCAATGAAGATGAGAATAACAGGCTGAATAATATAAATATTCTATCTAGGCTTTTTGTATCAGTAGTACAAAAATGATTTCCCATGTCCTGAAGGGACATGGTACATAGAAGAATACAAAAATATATCTGACATTCAATATATACATAGGTTCAGTCAAAAGTTAGGCACCTTAACCAACATTAGCAGCTGCTCCTGGCTCCTCATCTGTAAAAGAATAAAATGATTCTTTCAACAGTTCACCTAGGATCATAATTTCGCCCCACTCCCAGGCCAAACACACACAACCACAGTGCCTGAATTTTGACCTGGTCTTTGTGTAACTCTTGCTTAAACATACAAACACATGTTGAAAGTATTGGGTTTGTTGAGACATAAGCAGGAATGCCATGAGGCATATCTTTAAACCTTGAATTTACTGTTTGATTAACAGTCTCAATGCCAAATAAATTGCCCAAAACACAGACTTGAGTTATTTTTGTATGCTTCTATAGTAAGAGCTTGTAAATCACTGAGAGGTTTTTTTTTCTTTTTTGAGCTTTGCCCACAGATTTTATATAATTTAAAATTATTAAATTATTTAAAAGTTTTCTTACCTTGATATATAATTGAAATGAGCATGTTTCCTTTATAATTTGTTAAAAAGAAATGAGATAAAAACAAGTCCAAGAAAAAAAGGTTTAATTTTTAAAATAAAGTACTTTTTAAATTCTTACATTTAACTGCTATTTAAAATGGATAAATGATTCTAGAAGCTACTTTAATATTGTTTTCACTTGTTACTTTATCAAACCTTTTGGGTTTTCTCTATAGCCAAATTAATGTATTTTAAAATTTAACAAAATTTCCTTAACTTGCATTTGATTTGAATCCATTATCAGTTATTTGTAAATTGATAAGTTTTATAATTATCATATTATTTTGAAAATGCAACACCTAAAACCAATCCTTGGAAGAAAATAGCAACAGTTCATCATGAATTTCAAACAGCCATGGCTAGAGTCCCTCCAATCCCCTTGATTATTAAGGAGCTACAATGACAGAAGGGGTCCATGCTGTTTAACAAATTTAATTTTTTTTCTTTACAGTAATGTTCACCCTGTACAAGGCCCATGGGCCACTCAAGGTAGAGGGTTATGATAAGGAGTTATATGGTTGGGAGAGGAAGTTAACAGTTAATTCTAGACTTGAGCAGGTTAAGATTGTAGTGATCGGGAAAACATCAACTAGGGAGTCTGTTCTATAGGGCAGTGAAGAAACTCTTTGAGTGGAACTTACTTCTCACTGATGGAATATGGAGGGAATATGGGTGGTTTGCTACAATGTAAATGGTATGGCAGGTCCTAGCTGTGATGGTCAAACCTGGTGGAACTAGGAGATACAATTCATCTGAGCACATTCCATGGTAGTAGCAATAGAGCAATGAGAGGCTCACCACATCTCACGTGTGAGAGAGGTTGGAGTGTGAAAAGTAATTCTTCTTCCACAAGTACTCGGAGACGTTTTTGAACGCTGTCAAAACAGGAAAGTTCCTGCCCAAATATGGTAACAGTACTCAATTTTTTGCCTGATCTGGCTCCTATAAAGGTGGAACATCGCATGAGGAGTCAGGTACTTACTGGAGTGCTACAGGGAGCTGATCATTTTACCTGCATTTTTAGCAATGGATCATATATAGGAATTTCACTTGAGGTTGGGTGTGAGGCCCAATATCCTCGAGGGGGTCATCTGTTCATCAAGACTGGTGATAGTTCGGAGTCTGATCGGTGGAGATGGAATGTAACCAGCCAGTTTTTTCCCCACTGGGAAGTTAGTGTTAGATCTGAAGAGAGGTCAGCTGCCAATCTCTGATTGGCAAAACTTTTAGAGGTGCACCCGTATATCATAATATCATCGGCATAGGCGTTTAAAAATGATCAGAGTATATTCTTAGTAGATCATTTATGTAAATTAAAAAGAGGGTTGGTCCAAGAAGTGACCTCTAGGGGATGCCTGCATTGAGTATCAGGGCCTTGGAGGACTGACTGTAAATGACTATCTTCAGCGATATACCTGTTAGGATTTTATAATAAGAGAAAACCCTTCCAGTGATTCCATAGCTGGTGAACTTATGTAGCAAACCTTTGTGCCACACCTTGTTGAAGGCTTTTGAGATATCTAATGCTATGGTCCTTGCAGTACGTGTGTTGCCAAGGGCCTCACTAATTCTGTGTGTAATTAGGATGTTGTCAGTGGATCAGGCTGATTGAAGCCCATACTGCTCAGGGCACAAGAGGTTGTTCCTATCCAGGTGCTTGATGATCTTGTTGTTTAAGACTACAAAAGGGTTACTGGTGATATTAAGGAGACTAATGGGTCTATACTGGGAGGGGAGGATTGGTTGCCTGTATTATTGAAGACCAGGCATATGCTTGCCACCTTACACATACTTGGGAAAGATTTCTCCTTCAAGCAGCAGTTAAATAACTTTGTTAGAATCAGGTATTTTGTCTGGGCCAGTGTCCTTTATGGTGTCAAGGTTTTTTAATAAATCTATAGACTTCTCTTGCTGAACTGATTGTGGGAAGTTGGGGAGGGGATGGCCTTTGTCATCTAACAATGAGTTTGAGGAAAAGATTGAGGTGAATAGCTTTGCCTTGTCTACTGAGGATGATATGACCTTGGGGCCAATTATAAATACTGGGCACAACCACTTTGCCTCTGTTCATAATTTGATTGGTGATCTTCCAGAATTCATGAGATCCAATTTGTCTATTTTTAACCTTGGCCTGGATAAATCGTGTATGTGAATATGTCTAGGCTCCCCTCCTTGAAAAGTGTCGATATACATACACAATCCAGTTTACCATGCCAGAAAAAACTTATTAAATATAGCGTGATTAACAATTAATATTAAACTAATGTAATGGCAAACATATATATATATATATATATATATATATATACACACACACACACACACACACACACACACACACACACACATATATATATATATATATATATATATATATATATATATATATATTAGCTTAAAAGCCACCCTATTGAGCAGCATTTAAGCTAGCTCCTGTAGAGGGCTCTTGATTGGGCCTTCATCACAATAAGAAGGGTGGAGTAGATGCAATAGACTGCAGAAGAACTCAAAATTGACCACTGCATTTAAAAGCTTACATTTTAAAAGATCAACAATAATTCTTCTGCTGCCACAATTTGATATATATAGATCCTTACTTTCTGTACAAACAATTATTTTTATTTCATGGGTGACTTTCAATGGATTTTGCAATTAATTTCAATCTTTCAAAAATTTATTTCCAAGCTATAAAAATTGTTATTGTACAAAAAATTTAATTGCAAAAAAATCATGTAAAAATCACTGAAAACAATCAAGACAAAGTAATGAAAACTTGGGAATCTAGAATTGTGCGTCTGGATCTGGCTGGGAATGTTTTTAATTTGCTCATAGAGTCGGCCTGATTCCAAAATGGTATGATATGTTGGGCTATAGCCTCTAGGAGTAAAGTTGAAAACATGGACATCCAGTGGATAAAGACATTGGTTAGATCCAGTGACTAGACCCAAAGAGTTGTGAGTTCAATACCAGGCCACAACAGTGGTGAACCAAAAAACTTGGAGAGTTGAGTTATAAGGGAAATGACTGAGACATCCGGAAGAAGCATGGCATGTGGAATTAGAACAATCTACTCTGGTGGATGAAATAAAGAGTTTGGTTCAAAATTCCAATCACTTGAAGAAGGCCAGAATGTACAATCGCCAAAACATTGTGAATATGGCAATGAAGATGAGGATAACAGTCTGAGTAATGTAAATAATGCAAGTAATCATAATACCTCATCTCAGAGATATAGACAGATACTGACATTTGCATTTATTATATATATATTTATTTATTTTATAAACACATATGTACTTGCCCCAAAGCAGGCTTAACACAAAATTTTACAGAAAAATAAAGAATTAAAAATGGTAACATGAGACAATAGTTAAAAGAATAAAAAATTAAAGAAGAAAAGATTATCAAACATATATTAAGGTAAAGTTTTTGGTGGATTTTTGGTTGAAAGTGTTGAATTTGGTGAATATAAATTATGCTTTTGTTAGGGGGAAGGAGGTAGTGGGAGTTTGATTTTTCTCTGACCAGGGTAAGGAACCATCTTACTAGTATAGAGGTGTACCCCACCGCTATACTAGTAAGATGGTTTGCCATTCTTTTTTTTTCTTTTTTTTTGGTGAATTTGAATGTAAATATGTCTAAGATCCCCTCCTTCAAAAGTGTTGATATAAGATATATGCATGTTATCCAGTTTACCATGACAGAAAATTTTCCAATAAATACAGTGTGATTGAAAATTAATATTAAATTAATGTGCAGGTAAACAGTACAGACACCCATAAGCATACATATCTTTTCTAAAATTTAATACTCAAAATTCCATCTGAATTTCTGGGATGAATAGTTATAATTATTTACACTATTTACATTTGAACTATTGTCCGCATCTTTCTTGTTATCACAACGTTCTGTTCTTACCAGCCATCATCAGGTGTATATCGATCTGGGTAACATACAGTGAATTCTGAACTATTCCCTTTATTTTGTCTATGTTCTCGTTTCATTGCCAATATCGAGAGATATCTCATCTAGTTCTAGTACTGCTCAGTTATGATTCACTTTGTTTCCATTGAGTCTAAGTACACACTGCCAAATTCATGACCCAAATGCATTAGGTTATTGTCCCTGTAGTGGATTAAAGTGTTGATTTGTAAGTTTGGTGACATAGTAACTGGGGGTTCATTCCTTGGGCTGGGCAGTGTGGACTTGGGCTCAGTTGAAATGACAAGCAATAACTGAGTAATAATGATAAGAACTAGACTATATGTCTCTAGACATGGGCAGTGGAATGAGAACAGTTTACCCCTGTAGATTAAATTAAGGGTTTAGTTTGAAATTCCCTGTAGGTTACCTGGATTGATATACACCTGATGATGGCTAAAGGGCACAATAGCTGAAACATGATAACTACAAAGATGATAGTCTGAGTGCAAATAATCATATATTATTAAAAAAATTATTCTACAAATTTATTATCTTTTTCATTTTGGACCCAAATATTTCAGTTCATTTAAAAAATACTGTTTCAAATAGGAAGTAGAAATAGTGTCTAATATTTATCAAATTACATTAATGTTCTGATAACAATTTTGTGCTGAATCCAAATTGGCCAGAGGCCTAAGATTCAACATTATCTCATCCAGTCCTGTGGAAGTTGGGAAATCAGCCATAGTACAGCCCCTCCCAATTTCTCAAAAATGAGAAATCAGGCTTTAGTATACTCCTTCCATACCTGAAACTGATACTACCTTAGATATCTAATCCCAAATTCCAAAGAGCAGTTCATGTAAGTTCAACCTTACAATTTACTGAAGTCAACACACTTATTGCTATTGATCCAGCTGTTCCAACATTTATTTTGCTCACAGATCAGAACCACGACACAACTTTTAAAAGTAAGTATTTCTTTGACATGAATCATTTTTTATTTATATAGTTTCTCATCTCATATGTCATTACATATCTGAACAAAATAGATGGTAAATTCAGCTTGAACTCTTTTAAAATCTAGATATAGACATATTCAGTTTAAATCAAATTTTGTATAATTACTGAATATGATAATTTTGTTTGTATAATTTCATTCATTCTATATTTAGGAGGTAAATATTTTTCTTGTTTCCTACACATTTTTATTAATTTTATTATTTTACATATTTTCATGCTTCTGTTGATTTTCACACATTTTACAGATTGACATAAATCCTGATTAAATATTTTAGAAAGATATTCAGGAATTATATAAACTGGAGGATTTATTTTAATTTAAAAAAAAAAAATGAAGAAAATGAAGTAAATTATTTTTCATTTTGGGTTATTTTTATTTTTATTTTAACATAACATAATTTAACATAATCTAAACATTCTGAAATGAAAAAGAAAAAGATCACTATAGAAATGTAATGAAATGACCAGGAAATAAACCATACTAAAAAATTTATCACTGACAATGGTGGCAAGCTTATAGCATCCACTTCCACAGAGCCTTCATGTCTGCCTATTTCCTAAAATCTATTTCCATCATTGATTCATTTGTTTCAATTGATGAAAATATTTTTGGAGTGGGGAGGATAAGATGTTTAGTTTTTTTTTGTTTTTATGAAAAATGTATTAAAATTTTATGGTTTTAAAATAAAATGTCAAAGAAATTTCCATTTAAAAAAAAAATTGCAACATTGAAACAAATAAACAAATACATGAGCCGGTTTCAATAAAAATATTTGCTATCGAAATGTTTTGAAAAAATAGATGAATTAATTAGCTATTATTGAAAATTATGAAAATATTTTTCAAATGGTTCTGCATAATATTTTGTAGTATTTACATTCTTAAAAGGATGTTAAATTTTAGTAAAGTCCTTGAGTTATTGATGTTTTGAAGGAATAAAAAATTTGAAAAGAATATCAAATTGCTGTTGTCCACATCTTTACTGTTAATATCATAACACTTTGGCTTCTTCAGGTGCTTATCAATCCAGGTAACCTTCAGAGAATTTCAGATTGAACTCTTTATTTAGTCAATGCAGATAGATTGTTCTCATGCCGCTGTCAAATATCGAGAGATATGTCATCTTGTTCTTATTTAGTATGATTCAGTTATTGCTTTCCCTGTTTCCACTGAGTCTAAGTTGGCATTGCCAAATGCAGGTATTGAATTCACAATTAATATTTCACCAAATTCACAGCTATTGTCCCATGAAACAATCCTGGGTCTAGAATTTGGAGCCTTAAACTTAATCTACCTATTGTTGAGATTGCTGCTGCTGTTGTTGTCACATATGACAGCATTAACTGTAGCTTCTCTTTTCTTACTGCTGTTGCTGAAGTCTTGCTGCCATTTCTCTTTATTAACGGCTCATATATTGCATTTATTTCTATGCTAGGCCTACTGAGGAATCCCTCATAGCTTAGCATATATGTTAATTCCTTCAGATGTCTGATTCTTCACTGTTCTCTTTTCTGTTTTTTTCTTCCTTCCACAGGGTTTGCTGACTATCATTCTATACATGATCTACCATACACGATTTCATTATCTCAAACCTAATTATGGTTTCTTGATTTTCCTTGAACCCATTCTTTGTGTGAGTTATTAGTACATCCAGCAAGGCCAGCTGATTTTTGTTTTCTTCTTCCTTTGTGAACTATATCGAATTTCTTACTGAGTTCACATGATACAGCAGTATTTGTATAGCTTCTAAATGAGGCCAACGTATGAAGGTGTCATACCTATTGGCTTTAATGGTGCCATTCCTAAAACCATTTCTTAGATGTTGTCATTGTATATTTTCACCATCACTGATGACAATGGCTAAGTCTTACTCCTGTTGGTATATGTTAAACCCTATTTGGAAAATGTCAATTTCCATTAGGTTATCTGTGGGGATGCTAGTACTTTAAGGAAGGGATCCAATTTCAGTCAGTTTTGAACCACTGATAGAGCCAGTTCTGTAGGAATCTTACACCTAAGCTTACCAACCGATTGTTATTGACTCCGTGAAGTGTTCAAAGTTCTTAATATAAGAGGACTTTTCTTTTAGTGGGTTGACTACATTTACCAGGGATCTGTTCATTGTTGATCACCTGCAGCTGATTAAAGGGTTTCAACGGAAAATCAATTTTGTAAATATTGGGAAGACCATGCATATATGGCAGCTTGATGTAACATTGAATAAACTACCTATACTTATTCAGTGTGAAGTAGTTCTTGTTCTTATTTATGATCTGTGATAGCTTTCTGTCAGTTTTTAAGGTTGGATGCTTTTTTTTTTTACCTTGCTGTAGCTACCATCCGCAAGTAGGTTTGCCAATTTCTCGGAGTCAGCTGGCAAGTATGATGATTCCAGTATCACTTTGTAGGTTCTTGATTGCCAACTTTTCTTCCCTTCAGATGTTCGATTTGAGCCGTCTGGCATTTTCCAGTGCTTCTCACTTTTCATTTTAGTTCATTAGCTTGGGCTTTAGGGATATTCAAGACAACCTCCTCAACTGGAGCTATCATATCTAAGTGTGAGACAGACCTGATGGCTATGGCGAAGTCCTGTCTTCAACTGATAGAACATGCTTTGCAATCTAAAAAGGACCGTTGCAGTTGTGTTTTCGTTTCTCATTTTACAAGAGAATCTCATTATCACATTCAGAGAAAACAGCCTTCTGACAAAATGTCAGTTAAAATTGGGATGGTTTGTTAGATCGTTATGGAAAATAAAAACGAATTGAAGAGGGAATACGACTTCCTAAATTGCATAAGTGCAAAACACCTGCAAGCTCATTAGTATTTTCACCGAATTTCTCTATCGCTTTTCGCATTTTATTAGCATATCCCGTAACAGATACGAGTGCTGAAAAGCTTCAGTTTTCTAAAACTTTCGCCGTGATGGGTGACAGACTATGTGTTCGGACTCTGAGATATAAACTATTCGGAGGTCTTTCCATTTATAATGAATGTATGTAGTTACTGAGAAGGCATGTAGTGACTATGTTTTATATGATAATTATCATACCAACCATTATAAATCTGTACAATACGTGCTATATTTGATGTAACAAATGTTTAGTGGTGGAATAATGCAGTAAAAAATTGTTCTTTTTCACTTACTTATATCATCTGATATGTTAATTTACTTATGAAAAAAAATTTTGTAACTCCTGCTCAAAATAAATTAGAACAAGTTCCAAATTACTCACTTTTGTAATCATCGAGTCAGTATTTAATACAACATACACAAGTTGGCAATATGGCACAAAAACAGTTTCTTGTGCGTTTTACGGTTACGTCTCCATCGTATAAGGAGAGTATTTCAGTGGTGGGTAGATCCAGACATAGAAACTATTCTCTTCAATTTATAGAATTCCTAAACATTGATGACAGGGGTATATGGAAATTGGTAAAACACTCGACACTGTATTAAAAATACATATGTATTAAAATGTATGGAATTCCATCTTAGTTTTAAAGTTTTAAAAAATCGTTATATTTTTACCATCGAGTTACATAGTTATTTATGTTTTTTACGATAAAACTCTAAAGAAATCTTTAAATACAGTTTCTCTACCTTCTTTAAAACGGAATGTCTTTTGGATTAAGAAGTTGTCAAGATGCTTGGAAAGTGGTAATTAGTGGGCGAGAGATCAGAGGGATATCGTGAATGTGGGAAAGTCTCGTATCCCAAGTTGGCCACGTTCTGCAGTGACATTTTGGTCACATATGGCCGAGAAGTGTCATAATGCCCGTCGCATTTTGCTTAATTGAATGTGCATTTCAGCCAGTTGTTGTTGGTAGTAAACTTCGACAGTAATGTACTGGTTAGATTCGAGAAAGCATAATGGATAACGTCAATGGTGACAGTCACCATAATCTTCTGTTGTCAGAATTTCGGTTTTGGAGAGTGTTTAGGTGCGTTGTTAAGATCAAGCCACTTTACTTTGTTTATGATTGTCAAAATGAATCCATTTCTCCTCACAACTCACTGTTTGATTAAGAAATGGATCATTCGAATTTCGAAGATGCAGTATCGAACACATTTCAAAACGCCGAACTTTGATTTTCATTGAATTCATTTATCGAATTTTTTACCTTGTCAATTTTCTTGAGATGGTCCGATATTCTTGGTCCGATATTGTTGAAATGCTGACATCATCTGAGACATTTATTTTGATGCGGATTTTGTTCGACTAATATTTTCAGACGTTGATTGTTAATTGCAGATAAGCGCCCTCTAACAACTTGATCTTCAAGAATTGTATGGCCACTGTGGAACTTTAGAAACCAGCGTCGTAATGTTCAATCACATATGGATCCTTCACCCCATGCTATGTTAATGTAAATCAGCAGTTTGCGAAGTATTATGAACAAGCTTGAACTCATGCAAAAATGTAAACGTTTCTCTTCTTTTTTTCATATTCAAGATGATGGGTATATAATGTTTGAAGTTAAATTCTGAAAGATTAATATAAAATTAATGAAGAGGACGCTTCAATTATTAAGAATGATTTATATATTTTCGTGAATTTATTATAATAATATATAAGAACGCAATTAAAACATTTATTCTAAAATCGGACATTATTTTCCGAACAACCTAATACAATCCATTTTTAAAATGTTCATTTTCCACTGCCAGATTATAGTCGATAATAGTATATATACTTATAAAGATTGAAGTTATATACTACTTTTATTTTCTTGCTATGTTTACCTAGAAAACATGGAATATTATAAATACGATCTGAGTTTTGAGTCACACTTAATTTTTTTAAGTGCTTCTTTTAACAACCAATGCTTAAAAATACTAATATGCTCGATTATTGTGTGAATTTTTATGATCAGTTTTTAAGGAAAAATATGTGATCGCAGGTAATGTTTTTGAAGAGGTTAAAAATCATGCATTTCCGGTTACACTATACACAATTAAATTTTTCCGGAGGGTTTAAAATTCATGCATTTTTGGTGACCGTAACCTACCTGGCTAACGGTACAGGTAAGCTCCTTTAACCTGTATCCCGTATCCTAGATTATTTATTTCTGTTGCTGCATTGCAGAACGTCTTTCACTATTAAAAACGTGATAAACGAAATTTACCATAATGGTTTTATACCGGAAAACCTAAGTAGATCCATTTTCATAGCGTTGCCTAAGAATCCTAGGGCAAACGCATGCGATCTCCATCGGACAATCAGCCTAATAAGCCACAAAACAAAACTTATCCGAATTCTGAAGAATAAAGCGCGCAACAGAATTTGATTGCAAATAGGACAAGAATAGCACAGCTTCGTTAAAGACATTGGAACAAGGAGTGCGATATTTACATTCAGAACAATACATATGCGAAGGGATGTATATTGCAAGAATTCCCAGAGGAATAAAGATACTCCCTTGGTACGACAATCCCCAGTTGAAAAGATTGACACAAGAAAGACAAAAACTAAAGTGGAAGAAAAACTGAAAGGAGAATACTAAACAATTAACAAAGAAAAAACAGTTCATGCTCTTCGAAATCAATAGCTCCGGAAAATTGGAAACCAAATTAATGAAGCCAATGAACACAGACAATATTTTGAAATGTGGTGAAAAGCGAAAGATCACCATAACATCACACAGTTGAAATCAACATAAAAATTTCCTGGTCTCAAAAAACACTCTGATTCATATTTCAACCCTAATAACATTAAATTAAAGATGTCCGCGGAAAGAGAACATTTTTTAAGCATTTCACCCCAAGCAAGGCGGGAGCGCCACTATTACGCAAGGGCTAACAGAGGGTGAAAATAAGAGAAAAAACTGTGTAGGGGTACCGAGGAAAGGTTAAAAAGGAGAATGAAGATAAACTCATCAGAAGATGTCGATTGACATAGCATTTAAATTTTTGAAGATCATAGTTATCATGGAAGAAAGTAAGAGAATTGCGAGAGACGAAGCTGTTGGAGTAAAAGAGGTGGTTGTATTTAACTGTTTCGACAGTAAAAGGGTGGGAGCGAGCACCAGTGAAAATAACTCGTCGGAGCAGTTACCATGAAAATATTTGTAAAAAGGACACTGGGAAGCCACATCACGTCTATGAGATAGTGACTGAAGTTGAGATCCCAAGTCAGGACCTATCACATTGCATATCCGTCTTTGGATATTGTCGAGAACCACGAGATGAAGAGCGAGGCACTAGACCATATATGGCAACAGTATTCAATGCATGGGCGAATGGTAGATTTGTAGATGTGAAGGATTGACTCGGACGAGAAAAACCTTCTGGCACGACACAGAGAACCAACCGCGATGAGACGCTCTAGAGAAGTCGAGCATCAGTCAGCGAGGTTTATCTATGGTGGTTAAATAAGAGCAGTTTCGTTTTGGAGGCATTCAAATTTGCAAGCTATTTCCTGCCCCAGTCAACCACAGATTGGAGGCCCAACTACCAGGTTAACTTTGTCAGTAATGCCGAATTTACTACTGAGACAGGAGTAAATGCTAGTGTCGTCTGCGTAGATGCTTACATCAAGAAGATCATTGATGAAAATCAGAAACAGTGTAGGAAACAATATAGAGCATTGGGGAACACCAGCGTTCGTATGGAAGGAACTGGAAGAGAGCACTTCAGCGGTAGACCGGGCAAAGCGGAAACCATATTGTTTGTCCGAGAGTATATCGTGGGAGGTAAGATGCTTAACCAGTTCAGCATTGATTAAAGCCTCGAAGACTTTGCCAGAGAATGGTGGGAGACTGGTAGGACGGTAGTTAGATGAGTCACAAGGGTCTCCAGAGTTCTTAAAAACAGAGACGACAGAGGAGGACATCCAACAGGCTGGAAAGCAAGAATCAGTGAGGCATTAGTTGTATAGTTTGGATAGAACTGAAGCCAGCTCGGGATCACATTTATTTAGGACTACGGCTGGTATCCCGTCACCACCACTTGCTTTATGAGAGTCTAATTTAGAGATGATGTCCAATACCATCGACGGGGTTATGCACATCTCAATCAGTAGAGCCTCGTTAAAAAGTTAAGAAAGCTACAAAAAGGCTGAACTTTTGAAAATAGCTTACCTTCTCCCCACATTCAATAAAAGGTTTCTCAGTTTCATAAAGGAAGTCTGGAACCAGAAGCACATCCCACAAAATTGGGTTTTATCGCGCATTAATGCACCATGGAAACAAAAAGGTAATCTTCAAGACCCATGCACATATAGAGGTATCTTAATTGGATCCATTATGGTGGATCTACTAATGAACAAGGCTCTCATCGTTCTATGAAAATAAATTCCTCTGAACCCAGTTTGGTTTTTGTTCTAGTAATGGCATATTTAAATATATGTCACCAAAGAAGAATACATAACTATCTAATAGAATATGTACTATATTATATGTTGCAGTATACCTGCAATGTCTACCTCGCAGCAGCATATAACCACATCAACGGATACCTCCTCTTCTCATTAGAAACCGTCTTCCAATTTCTGACTCCATTGAATGCCTCGATCCAATAGAGGAACTTTATCGGCCCACACAATCATACATGTCTGGCGAGAAACATTTTAAACATTTCAAGAGTACGACATGGAGAAAATGAGAGCCCCAGTATATTTAATATTTTTCTGTTTTGCGAATGTTTCCTCATAAAGAAACGGCTAATATTACCATTACCATTAGAGATGAGAAGAACAGGTACTGCACTTTGATCCAAGCCCGATGGCTTGGAGTGACAAAAACGGAACTGGCTGCTCGGTCAATGAATGCCGAATGTTTCCTAATAAGGAAAAGGGTTAATATTACCCTTATCATATTCCCTGTCTATTATTTTGACTTCCATAAAAGTGTTGGTGTGCCCTACTCTCTTTAAACATGACCAACGATTTCTCATTTTAAATGTCTCTCTGAATTACAACAAAGATAAAGACTTTCGTTTGAACTAACCAAAATAAAAATGAAAGCATTTTTTTAATAATTCAGAAGTGTCATTGGATACTTTAAGAATTTGATAATTCATAAACAACATTATATTTACATAGGTTAGATTTTTGAGGTGATGAATTATTTCTAAGAATTAGATTGGACGTTTTAATTTTTTTAAATAATAGATTATAAATCTAAGGTATTTGTTAGGATTTATAACTTTTATATACCATCGCATGATAATTTTAATAGGCTTTTCGTCTTGTTTATAATTACCATGTATCTGGTTACAATAAAACAATTTAATGGAGTTTTTATTGTTGTTTATATCAAGTTGCTGGCTTATATTATTTTTCTAAATATCTTTAAAGCTAATCTTATTTCTTCATCAACAAAATGGTTTGGGAAATTATTTTTGACAAGTGTTTATTTTATGTTGCTTCTCTATAAAACAATGTGTTCGAAGAGGAAATCATTTTAGCACAATAAATCATGTTTTTATAAAAACTATTTTATATTTGTGTGGACGTTCTCTTTTGTATCTGTCTATAAAATCTCAAAAATCTCCTGAGCCGACCAAGCATAGAAATGTATGCAATATGGGAATCAGTAATAAGGAGTGCCAGAGAAAAGCGATAATAACAACAAAAAATGAAATATGAGCTCTGGTAAAAAAATATGCAATGATAACAGCAAAAATTGCAATATGAGCACTGGTAAAAAATTGTTGCTGCAGACATTAGGTTTATAATACTCAGAAATTCATACACAGATGTCCTCAAGGACACATTACAGAGTGGATAAAGACGTTAGTTAGATCCAGTGACAGGACCCAAAGAGTGTGAGTTCAATACCTGCTTTCAGATATGGCATGTGGAACTAGAACAGTCTACCCCAGTGAGCGAAATAAAGGGTTCAGTTCGACATTCCAACCACCTGAAGAAGGCCGGAGCGTACAACGGTGGAAACGTTGTAATAAATATGGCGACAAAGATAAGGACAATAGTCCGAATGATGTAAATAGTGTACATAATACCTCATCTCAGAAATATAGAGGGATACTGATTATAATAATGCTACTAGGAGCAGCATTAATGATGATTCTTATACACTAATTAGGTTTGTTTCCCACTCACCAATACTTCCTGTATGAACGCGTGATATGCTTGGAAGTGTGCGATATATATATATATATATATATATATATATATATATGTATATATATATATATATATATATGTATATATATATATATATATATATGTATATATATATATATATATGTATATATATATATATATATATATATATGTATATATATATATATATATGTATATATATATATATATATGTATATATATATATATATATATGTATATATATATATATGTATATATATATATATATATATATGTATATATATATATATATATATGTATATATATATATATCAGTGTGTCACATCTTTTCAACTTTACTCTTAGATGCCGCCGTAGCCCAGCATATCTAACCATTTTGGAATCAGACCGACTCTGCGAGCAAATTAAAAGCATTCTGGGCTGGATCTGGACTCGCAATCCTGACATTTTGGATTGTCAAGTTTTCATAACTGCGATTGTTTTCGTCGATTTTTTGTGTGACTTTTTGCGATTAATTATTTTTGTACGATAAAAGTTTTTATAACTTCAAAATAAATTTGGGAATAATTGAAATTAATTGCGAAAACCAGCCAAAATCACCCATGAAATAAAAATAATTGTTTGTACGGAAAATAAGGACCTACGTACATCAAATTATGTTTAAATTAAGTAGCGAGAGTAGAATTATCGTTGAACTTTAAAAGATAAGCAAGATTAATGCAATACTTAAATGCAATGATCAATTTTGAGTTCTGTAGTTTATTGTTGCTTATTGCATATGGCAGCAGTATGTCTCGCAAAAAGGAATCTTCGCCAACAGAGGACCAAGTTGTAACCAAAAGAACCAAGGCTGCAGCGAAGAAAAGAAAGTCCAGCGTAAATGATAATCCAGATCAAACGGTAGCAAGAAAAGCTTCCAATATGCAAAGACTTAGGGACTGTCAAACTCTTGGACAAACCGAAGGCCCAATGAAGAGCCCTTCGTAGGAGCTAGCTTAAATGCCGCCCTATAAAGCGGCTTTTAAGCTAGTATATATATATATATATATATATATATATATATATATATATATATACACGTTATGTTAGGAGGGATGTTGTTAAGTCCAAAATGATACTATTGTATTGGCCGGAAAAGAAATCGTAAGAAACAAAGAAACGGAATGCGTGCACGGTCGACATCCGACATTCAAGGTACTCTAGGCAATGAATTTGCAATTAAACTGTTGTATCTTCGACACTGTGGGATAATTTGACTTGCAAAACATTCAATTACATATATAAATACACAAAATCTGGGTTTATTTAAAAAATAAACACTGTATCATTTTGCTCATGTAAAAAAACAAATGAAACTGAAAAACCGAGAAAGATTAACTAAGAGTAGGATTCCAGCTAACTAAACAAATGTACTGGAAATTTCGTAATTGTTTCAATGTAAATTAAAAAATAGCTTGAGATCAATAACACTAAAATTCTTTTTCGCATATTTGAATTCTATTCATTTTATTTTTGCTACCCCCTTATTTTATTTTTCAGTTTTTGTTTCTATCTTCTGTTTAGATGCTACTAAAACTTGTAAAAAGCAGTTATTTCATTAAATTTTACATTAAGATTTACACTTTTTATAAGAAAATTGTCAAACTTACTTTTTCTTCTTTATTCCATCCTCTTCTTCACAATATTTTCTTAGCTTTTTCGGGCGGGTCGACATCAGATTTGGTCATGAGCTGATGTATTTAATGAAGTTACCTCAAGTAATTTGATTGGATAAACTCTATGCCAACATTAAATGCTGACATAAAATATTAAGCAACTAGATTTGTTTTAAAAGATGCACATAAAATATTGTTATTTATTTATTGCTTATTCTGTTTGAGCTTTCAAATTTAACAACTGACATTAACTGCAATTTCATTTAAAATGTACTTTCTATGGGAAAATAACCAAGCATTTAGATAGGTTTAAGGCAGAATTGTTATAAAAACTTCCTTAAAGCACAAACCAGCTGGCAGTATTTTTGGAGGGATACCGAATGGTGTCAAAAAAACCCATCGTAATTAGCAGTACAACGAATGGTGTCATAAAACCATCGTAATTAGCAGTACACCGAATGGTGGCATAAAACTATCGTAATTAGCAGTACACCGAGTGGTAGTATAAAACCATCGTAATTAGCAGTACACCGATTGGTGTCATAAAACCATCGTAATTAGCAGTACACCGATTGGGTGTCATAAACCCATCGTAATTAGAAGTACCCCAAGTGGTGGTATAAAACCATCGTAATTAGCAGTACACTGAATGGTGGCATAAAACCATCGTAATTAGCAGTACACCGAGTGGTGGCATAAAACCATCGTAATTATAATTATAATTATTATAAAAACCTTTTATATATATGTTTAAAAAAATGAATATGTCTTTTCAAGTGAAAGGTGATCATCGCTTTCTCAATTTTTCTTTTCTTCTCCTGTGAATGTCCTTTTTAGGAAATACAGTTTTTCCTTGCATCCTCCATGGTTTTGAATTCAGAGATACCCTTCTAGACTGATTTCAAAGAAAAATGTTCAAGAGCATTCATAGTCAGCCCCATTATGTTATGGTGATGGGGGGGGGGGGTAGAGTTCTCGTTGTTAATTGTTGCTTGTATCAGAAGGTAGATAAATAGTAGCAGTCCTTCGGGACAGCCGCTAGTTTGGCCTAAAGGTTCAACAAGCAATCAAACTGGGGTCACCATAACATAAACAAAATAACATACGAAAGAGAATGGTATATCAAAAACACTTTGTATTTAAATGCAACATCAATGAATAGTACAATGTTTCTTGATTTACACGCACAAAGTCCGTTACAAAATGTTCATTCATAGAAGAGAAATCCGATTATTAAAAGAATATAAGTGTCTTTTGTTAATACTTAAGTTCATGACGTGCTGGTCACAGGAGATGAAAGGTGAGGTCAATGGGTTGGTAGGAGTCCTTTGATATCTCCGTTGGTGAAGGAAGGCTGAAGGCATCGGGTTTGATGGGTGAGAAAAGCGTAGCGACATTCACTGACGGTACTTCAAAGCTTTCTCTCCTAGAAGTGAATTTATCGCTCTATTTATGTGTGCCCATCGGATCAGAGTCAGTCTGCTGAAACAAACTGTTGGGTATGGCGCGGAGCCGTTTAATTGGTGGAAATTGCTTATTATTCTTTTTATTTCTTTTTAATTTTCCCCCGGAAATTCTGCGTGGAGCCGGGTGCGTATTGGTCATTTGCTGTCTAAACCTCTGAGGGTTAATATCCGGTCCTTCGCTTGCTCCGTGCCACCACAATGTAACCAATAACTAGGATAAGGAGAAAAGATGGATTCTCCAAGAGCATTAATGCGAATGCAGCAGACAAGGTTGGAATTTGAACATCGTCACCGAATCCACTTTCAAATGATCGTTGTACTACCCAAATTTATATTGGAATCAATAATGATACTTTCTGGATTCTCTTCAAATTCTTTCTGGATTCTCTTACAAATTTCTATAAAGATGCAAATGGTTATAATATTTATACTGCAATTAGCTTTTAAATTTTCTTTTTAACTTTCTGTTGTTTTTCTGTTTTTTATATCGTTTTACGTCTGATGACTTCTAATGCATTATTAGAGATCAAGATTCCTTTGAATCAAGAGATATCCAAACTCCTTTGAGCTTCAATTTTTTTCTTATTATTTAGGTACTCTGTTGTAACTGGGATTATTTGATATTTTATTCGCGTTCGTCTTTGCCCAAATCCTTTCTTAATATATTTTGCTTGAGCAACGAGCAAAATGCCAAGATGAAGATGAAAGTTACATTTTTTAAAAGAATCAATTCGCCCAACCATAGAGATAATGTCACTAAGACGCAAGGGGTTACTGGACGTGAAAGAGAAGGAAGAGACTTTAGAAGGGAGCGGAGACCCAATTCTAATTATAAAGTTTTCAAGATTTCTGTTGATAGGCTTTATGATCCCTACATTGTTTTCTTTATCAGTTATCAGCTGTTACAGACACGCATTATTTGACAGTTTCATTTGTTTACGATCGTTGTCAGAATTCTGGTTTGAAAAAAGGATGAACTACTTATCATGATCCCGGATGCTGACAATATGTCTAAATAAAATAAAACATCAGTAATTTCATGTTTTGGAACTTACGTTATTTTTTTCTTTCTCTTTTTAACGTCTTTTTGTAAAAATGCCCGTAAATCATTCTAGTTATTCAATTCACAATCAGAAATACTTCTGTGCATGTCGTATTAAACTTTATTTCAATATAGTATTTTTTAAGTGCAGTATTTATTTCTCAGTATGCTGGAGATTCTTTCTTATCGAGTATTTTGTGGTCAAGAACAACGAAAAAGAAGAAACCAATAAATGGTGACAGGCTATTTGGGTTCAGTAGTAAAAATTCAGTCTGGACAATCAACTTTCGGTAAATTTTCATCGCTGAAGATGGTAATAGGATAAGAGTGTAGAATCGTCCGTATTTTTCCACTCACCCCGTTTAAAGGTGGACTATTCCATAAGAGCTAGTTTCGACCAATCAACACCACACATTGCGAAACTCGGCTTATTATTGGTCGAGACGCCCCCAGGATGTTTTTGCCGCCAAAGCCCTGGGAGCCTGTTCTAACTTCTCAGAGTAAATAAAAGGACGAATCCAATTCACCAGTCAGTAATTCCCCTTCTGACTGCTGTTTCATTTCATTTCGGACAAGTTTTTGGACCGGTGAACTTGTTTTTTTTTTTATTTTGCGAGAAGGACTTTTGACATATTTTGGATTTTTTACCACAAGTTATCTGTCAAGTTTTTATTTTCCTTTCTTTTTATTTTCTTTTGTTTGAATTTATTTTTTTTCTCTTGGCTTCGGCCAACATTTTTTATTTTTTAGTCCGGTTTGACTAAAGTCCTACCGGCTTTTTATTTCTGTTTTTAGTACAGTATAAGAAAAGAAAAAAGAAAGTTTTGTTTTAATTTATACTCTCTCCTGTTTTATTTTTCAATTTAATTAGCGACTTCGGTCGCAATCCTTTATTTTGTTTTAGTTTCTAGTTTTTGTATTTTTCTATTTAATTTATTTCTTTAGCGGCAAACCTTTATTTTTTTAGTTTGGTTTGACTAGTTTCAAACCAGACATTTTATTTCTTTTCTTTTTCTTGTATTGTTAATTGTATTGAAAAAAAAGAGGAGTTTATTGTTTTTCTTTATTTTCGGCTGCCTTAGGGCGCCATTTTTTTTTTTTTGTAAAGTCTTTCGAGACTAATTTTTGTCTCTTATTTGATCTAGGTTGTTTTTATTTTTTCTATTTTTGGTAAACTTTTAGTTTATTCAATAGCCTTGATATTTGATTTTCGTTATTTAAATTCTTGCCTTTTTTTTTCTCGCCTTATCCCAGCTCCTTACGACATAAGTCCAGGTTTTCTTTTTGAAGGATGGCCGACGCAATGAGTCGGTCAGGCGTTAAGAAGGACCTCTTTGGGGCGGCTGCTAAAGCCGACCCTCCAGATAAAATGAAAAAGAAAAAACGGGGAAATCCGTCCCCCGATAAACCAGACCAGGCCAGTGCTATCACTGAGAAGGAGGAGGTCATGCAGGTCTCCAACTCATCCAAAAATGACAAGGTGCCGAAAGAGGCACAATCCAAGACAACAGCCGAGGAATCGCCCTCTTGCTGGAAGTCCCCCCCCGAGTTGTATCGTGAATATCGCGGAGTTCTTGGAGAAGGCAAAGGATTTTGCCCATCTTGTAAATAAAGATGGCATCCTTAAAGACATTCAAGAACTTCAGACATTCGAACAGAGAATGGTGACCGTCTTCGCGGTCGACAGGCGTACGCGCAAAATCTGTCGTTCCACGAAAGACACAGTGATCAAATCACTTATGTCCCTGGGGATAAAACCCCAACGAGTCATTAAGGGAGTGAAGTTTTTTATGTGGGACGTACTGCTGCCCACGCCAGAAGATTGCCTAGATATGGCAAAACGTGAATTGATCACGAAAGATCTTATCTTCCGAACCGAATATCTAGGTAGGCGAAGGACCAGGGTGGCAGTTTTTGAGGTTCCTCCTCAAATTTCCGGAGAGCTCCTGGCTGCATTTTTTATGCAGTATGGCCAGATTTTAGGGGCTCTCTCGGACAATTTGAACGGGGGGTGGACTTTTGACATAATGATTGATGAGGCGGCCTTCAAGTCCATCCCCAACTGTCTGGATTTTGGCGACCGGAGATTGCCAGTCATTGTGACTGGCAGAAAACCAGTATGCTGGAGGTGTGGGGTTACTGGTCATCTCTCCTCCTCCTGCCCAGGGAAGAAGGCCCCTGGAGCTCCGGTTGCTGGCGACCAAAATCCCCCTTTGGCCGACACTGTAAAATCCGCGGCGCCTGTAATGGGCCTACCTACTAAACGGACCGGTGAGGAAAATCCCTCGGTTGGGTCTTTGCCCCCATTACCCCCAAAACCAACGCCTTCCACTAGTGTGGAGAAGGAGAAGGATGAGGGGGAATGGCGTGTAGTGGGTAGGGCCAAAGGGAAGGTCCGGACAGCGGGACCTCTGTCCCAGCATGACTCCAGGGATAATAACACCTACAGCCCCATTCCCTCTACTAGCTCGGAGGGCGACGCCTCGGCCTCGTATGAGGAGACAGCCACTCCGACTCAAAAGCTAAATGAGCCTAGCTGGAAGAAAATTTTGGACCTAAAGAAGCTTAAACAGAAGATCGATGAAAAGCGGGCGAAGAATCGAAAGTCGCTGGGGGTGCCCTGCCCCTCATTCTCTGCCCCGTCTTCCCCTCCATCATTTGCAAAACCTCCAGCGCCTAAATCCTTATGCAATTCCCCAGCAAAAGTTAAAAAACTTAATTCAAATAAGCCTTCCCCACTCAAGACCCCATCTGGTATGACTCCATCTCACACGCCAACAAACACGCCTACCCCAACACCTACTCAGACACCTCAGAAAAAGCGCAATAGGAGTCCGGACGCTCAGGTCGTGGAGGAAAAGGGGAAAAAGAAGCTGAAACCTCCATATCACTTAGGGGAAGACGTCTGCCGCGTATCCCGGGTCCATGTGGAGAATGTGTTGGGGCTAACGAAAAACCCTAGGCCCTTAAAGGTTCTTTGGAACTTTCAGAAACTAAATGGGCTAGAGATAGAGGACCCCACAAATTTTATAAAAGCCAAGAGACTTTTAACAGTTGTACGATCGGGCCCGGATACGCGGGAGATTTGGGGCATGATAGAGGAGGCGAACTCATCTCTGAAATTGGTGCCCCCAGCGGCGGTATATGAACCTAATTTGGATCCTTTAAAAACATGTAGAGGGAGGGTCCCTGTTTTCGTTCACCCTTCCCTGTATAGAGCATTGAAACTCACGTATCCAGCGGACATCGGCGGCCTGTCTCATGGTGATACCGTCGACAATGAGATGGCGTCAGGTTCAATGGGACAGGCTGTCGGTGTCCTCATCCCAGCAATGTTCTACTCTGATGGGCGACCCTAATCGATTCGATAATGGCACTCTGGTTAGCTAGTTTGAATGTCCGAGGCCTGAGGTCGGAGTCTCGAAGGGTGAGACTCGTTCGCGACCTTCAGAGCCTCGGTGTGAATATATGTTGTGTACAAGAGACCCGTTTTTCTTCTCGCGATTATGAAGGCATTCTGTCTAGGGAGTTTACTCTTTATTCAGCATGTTTTGATGGACGCTCGAGGGGTGTCTCTTGGCTGGTGAGCAAGTCTTTGAAGGCTGCGTGTGCTCTTGTCTTCGCGGATCCGGCGGGCAGGCTTTGCGTGCTGGATGCTACCATAAAGGATAAGGCTTTGCGTCTCATTGGGGTTTATGGGCCCAACATCCAGGCGGAGCGACTTGCTTTGTTTCGGCAGATCGAGCCGTTTATGACGACATCACGTCGGTTAGTTTTAGCGGGGGATTGGAATGCCGTCCTTGATCCCGATATAGATCGTATAGGGTCAAAATATAAACCGGGTACTAAAAACTGTGGAGTGGAACATTTTCGGGGCTTTGTCGATGGGTTTGATCTTACCGACAAGTACCGGAATGAACACCCTCAGCTTGGACAAATAGTGGCAGCTCGGCTGTAGGTGTGCTTGCGAGCTACCTCGACCGAGTTTTAATTAGGAGAGTCGATGTAGGGCTCTTAGGGTGTCCAAGTTTTCATTATATAGTTTATTCGGATCATAGGCTTGTCCGGGTCCGTGTAAACTTAGATAAGCCTAAGGTTAGGATGACTGGTTACTGGAAATTCAATTGCTCGTTATTTGGCGAGCAGGATTTCCGGGACCAGTTTTTACTAATGCTACAAAGGGAACTGTCGGGGGCTGTGGTGGGAAATGCCTGGTGGGACAAACTTAAATCTAAAATTCGAACGTTTGCTGCCGATTTTAGTCGTCGACTCAGCGTAGATAGATTAGCGGCGCAAACGGCTTTAGAGCAAAGAGTCGATCGGGCTGTGAAATCCCGTGATAGTGGGGAAGTAGTCCTAGCTAAGGCAGAGTTGGCCTCCTTGCTTACCAAGAAGGATCAAGCTCTGGTAGTTAGGGCTAGGTTAAAAAGAATGTCCTCTGAGGCGACGAATATGGCCGCGGAACTGCGTGCAGAGGAAAGTAGGAATGCTTCAAGACGGCATATCGCGAGCGTCACATTGCCGGATGGGCGGACAGTGACTACAAACTCGGGCATATGCGAGGCTTTTCGGGATTACTTTCGGGATCTTTTTACCAGGGAGCCCGGTCTGAGCTCTGCTCAGTTCGACACCTATTTGGCTGACTTTCCCTGCCTTGAGGCAGCTGAAGCGGCTAGGTGCGAGGGTCCCATTACAGAGTCGGAAATCTGGGAAGCGCTGAAAAAGGTTGGCCTGGATAAATCTCCGGGATTAGATGGTCTTCCTTACGAAGTTTACTTGAGGCAGTCGCCCGTTTTTGTTCCTTTGCTGGAACTGGTCTTTAACAACTGGATGAAGCAGGGGTCTATACCTCAACGCTTCACCAGGGGTGTGATCAAGTTGCTGCGTAAGGGCAAAAGCGGTGGGGATGGGATAGGTAACTTTCGCCCTTTAACTGTTAAATACAGAGTTAAAGATTTTGGCTAAGGTCTTGGCTAACCGTTTGCAGCTTGTCCTGTCTAGTCTGATTGGCTCCGAGCAGACTTGTTCTGTGAAGGGCAGGACTATTCAGGACAACCTTCATATGGTGCGCCTGATCATCGAGAAAGTCGACAGTGAAGCCGCGCTGATCAATTTAGATCAGTCCAAGGCCTTTGATAGGGTTGACCATCGATTCTTGGAGGCTGTTCTTTCGGCTGCCGGTTTCGGGCCGTACTTTCGCTCCTGGATCCGGCTTATGTATGCGACTCCCGGTGCGCTGGTAGAAGTGAACGGGGTAAGATCGGAACCTTTCGTATTGTCTCGATCTATTCGTCAGGGTTGTCCGCTTTCGCCTATGCTTTACGTTCTTGCGTTGGAACCTTTCCTTCGCAAGTTAAAGGCGAATCCGGTCCTAAGCGGAATCTCTTTACCTGGTGCTACCACCTCGGCCAGGTATTCTGCCTATGCTGACGACGTTTCGGTTCTTGTGTCGAGCAGAGCCGAGATTAACGAAGTCAGCAGAGAAATCAGTGGGTATGAGATGGTGACAGGAGCCAAGATCAACCGCGATAAGTCTGTTGGCTTGCGGTTGGGTGCGTGGAAGGGGGTTTCTCTTCCCGGACCATTTAGCTGGACGGATGGGCCGATCAAGATACTCGGGGTCTGGTTCGGTCCTGATATCCAGTTGGATATGAATTGGTCGGAGGTACGAGAGAAGGCCGAGATCGCAATTAATTTGTGGTCTCGGAGGAATCTTTCCTTGAAGGGGAGGGCGGAGGTATGTGTTTCACATATCTACCCGATTCTCCTTTACCGACTCTCGGTACTTCCACTTCCGTCTACCACAGTACTTTCATTAGTACAGCTCTTGTTCGCTTTCTTGTGGAGAGGCAGGGCTCCCGGGGTATGTCGGGAGATCTGTTACCTTCATCCTACTGAAGGCGGTCTAGGTATGCCTAGCATTGAGATTCGTCTCGATATGCTTCGCATCGGGTTCCTGGATCGTTTGTGTCGCGATTCGGATGACGGCGGCGCCTTCTGGAAGGAAGACGCCCGTAGATCCTTTCCATCCTTGAGAAGTGTGCACTCGGGCGAGGAGGAGGCTGGCCGTTTGCCTCGTGCCGAGTGCTCCTTCTACCGTGAATGTCGTCTGGCTCTGAAACACCTCTTACGGGCGACGGTTGGCCTCCACAACGTCCAGGCGTTGTCTCGTAGGGCATTATATCAGGTGGTAGTCAGGGGGTCCGTTCATGATGATTTGATTGACGAGCTCAGTCTTACGAAGCAGGAGGCTCGCTTAATCTCGCCTTGGGCTTCCGGGTTGAAATATCTCAACAACGATGAGGCATCCGTCACCTCGCTGGTGATACGTGGGGCCCTCTGGGTCGGCAAAAGACTTTGCGCAGCGGGTTTGGAGAAATATCCAAGCTGCCGACGTTGTGAGGGGGAAGTCGAGACCCTTGGTCACGTCTTCTTTCATTGCAAGTCGGTAGCACCATTGTGTAAGTTTGTTGAAGGCCTTATGGTTCGCATGTTGGAGGGAAAGTTTTTTGTCCTTGAGGCCGCTTCTGTTTGTAGCAATGTGGCCCCGCCGTTAACAAAGTCTGAACTTTATGTGTTCCACTGCTTGCTAGGAGTTATGAGAGTCGTGATTTGGGTGACACGTCAGAAGGGATTCTATGGAGGTGAGAAGTTCACTTCTTCCCTACTAATCTTGTACTTTAAGCATCAGCTTAAAGTCAAGATTAGGACGGAAAGGTGGCGACTCTCTTCATCAGAATTCGGCAAAAGGTGGGTAAATCTTGCGCGAATGTGTAGAGTGAGAGGAGCTGACCTAGAGTGGCACTTGGACCTCGGTTAGGTAAAGGATTTCGTCCCTCATGGGTTGAACAGAGGCAACCCGTCCCGATATTAGGCTAGTTTAGGTTTGTTTTGAGTCTTTAGTTTTCTCGATTTTGGTTAACTTAGCTAGGGTATGTATGCTCATCGGCCCCCCTTTTATATCTGTCCCTATTTTTCTTTAGTTTAATTCCCCATCCCCTCCCTCGTTAGGTGGCCAGTGACGTCAGTTCTCTGGTGGTTGCGGGATGACTTTCGTTTCCTGTGCGTGTTTTTTCGTATTTGTTATTGTGTCTAAATGAGTGTGTGCCTGTGTGAGTGATTTTGGAAGGATGACTGTGTTTTTCTCTTATAATCTCGCAATTATTTCGTCCAGTTAACTGATGTTTCTGCCACATTTATGTATTGTGGGGTTTTTTATTACTAACCTTATTTTGTTTTGTTTTCTTGTAAATATTCATTGGGGTTTTAAATTGTTATTCCCCCCTCCACAGATTTTAAATTGTACATATGGGGACTAGTTAGAATTTCATAGAGAATTTGAGGAATTATGGTGGATGTAGTAAGAAAGGTATGGAAGAATGTGTTGTTTTGGTGCTAGGACTATTGTTGGTATGTTTGGGTCAGTGTTTGTGACTAGCTAAGTTTTAATTTAAGACAGATGATGACCGTCCTTCCCCATCCCCTTTTTGACTTGTGCCACATTTTGTATATTTTTTTATACAAATAAATATTGTCAGCAATTCACCCCCAGAGAGATTTCTACAGAGATCCACGCGTGTCTACATCTTGACTTAAAGGACATTTCGCGCGTCAACACCTGACTCAACCTTCAACCTCTTTCTCTCTCTCTCTCTCTGAAATCTTTGTACATTTCTAAAAAAAGTGTAATCTACACTACTAAACAGAAACTGCTATTTAAGCATTAATATAAAAAAATACAGCCCAAGGTGAATAACTCTGCCAAAACAAGAACATACAAAATTCAGCAAAAATCTCGCAACAACATTACTTTAAAATTTATCTCTCGATAAATTGTCCTTAAATTTTTATGTGAACACTTTTGCTAAACAAAGGAACATTCCTGAACTTTGAGTTCATAAAATACTTAATTCAACTTTTCTTCAAACATTCAAATATTCAACTGAAACACAATTTTTTTTTCCAAATTGTATTATAATTTATTTGTATATAAATGTTCAATGTTTGTTTCTAATTGAATTCACGACTACCTTTGTTTCTTTGTTCAATATTGCCTTTGAGATTTATTCAATTTGTATGACTACGCATAAATTGTTGTGATTAATATGAAGAACATGCTTTTCACGCTTATTATCACAAACGTAAAACCCTTCTGATTTCACACTAATTCATAGCAATCCCAACAAGAGCATCACCCAAAATTGTTTCCCTTGTCTTTGTCAGAGCTTTTCTGAAGAGTATCATGAAATAAAAGTATTTTTGCTTTAAAACTATCTTTCCTTTAAGTCATGACTTAAGCACAACATTGTTCAACTATTCTGATTTAATTTCTTCATTCTTCAGCCATACTGGAAAATGTAGCATAAAGTTTATGCGAATATACAGGCTCGCAAAAATATATATTGTTAAGTATTCTTTGTTTGTAATTTTATAGTGGTTATCAATGTGCCCTACTGCTCTTATTGATATAAGTATCAATCGAAAGAATAATTTGTTTAGGCTTCTAACCATCTTTAAACCAAACGCGACATTATCAGAAAATAGAGCGGTAACTATTAAAGTTAAAATTTATTGGTAATGTCCTAACATTTCTTCAACAAGCGTCTTCGTAAGTTAGACGGTAAAGCCAAAGTATTTAAAATTCAATAAAATATTGAGTGCTTAGAATATTTTCCTAAATTTTTAAGATTACTGGATAGTTGAAAAATCTTATAAAAAAGGCATTTACGTTATATTCACCAAGTAATTGTTACAGTTATGCCCTAGATTTGAAAAAATTCCTAAAATTAGGTCTATTCAGAAATGTGTCAACACCTCATAAAAGACGTCCAACTCTGTGTTAAAAAAAATGCTTTTCTCCGGTATTTTAAGCTAAAATTAATATTTGTTTCAAATCAGATTAAGTAAATCAGCTAATAATAATGTTTCATAAAAGTATATTTTATCTTTGAAAGAATTGTGTTGGCAGTTTTGTCAATATGGAGGATTTTAGCGTTTTTAATGATAACAAAAACAAATCTCATTTCAATCTATTTAAATTAGTTTTATTAGCATGAAATTAGAACTAAATAAAAGCTTCAAGAAAGATTTTTCACTTTTAAAAATTAATTTTAAACCTTAGGTATATTTTTTTCTTTGCATACATATATGTATGTATGTATGTATTATTAGAAGAAAAGGTCCATGTGTGCTTCTTAAAACATGTAGATATGTAAAATAGGATAGGTTAACTGATCTGCGCCTCCACTTTCAAGATTTTTATCCAAAAATTTTTATCCATTTTTTTGTTCCTTCCCTTTTTTCTTTTCTTTTTATTTTATTTAATAATATTTTATTACTACATATTCCCTTTTTTCCTCCTCTTTTTTGCCCGTCAGATGATATGTCTTCCTAAAATTTTACTTTATCGAACAATTTTCGGCTACAACTGGATACACGCGAACGTCTTTCCCACTTCTCCTCCGCAATCCATAACTCTCTTTACCTATGTTTACAATCTTACTTCTATTACTAATAATAGACCGGCCTAACGCTTCTACACTGATCAAAATTTTAAATTTAAGTTTATTTTCATAAACTGTTTCGCACAGTGTGGAATCAGAGATCTAGTTTTTTGCTTATAATATGATTCCAGCAGGAAATACACCGTCTACAAAAACATCTGTCGGTGAGTAATTCCCATTTCTCTGTTTATTTCTCGCTCCGTTGATGAAGGACACAGGCGTGTCCGAATATTCCGGAAAAACCTTTTACCGGTCTGAAAACAGAGCATTGCTTAAATATTTGTAATTATAAAAATAACGTATAAAATATATTAAAATAATTGTCGGACTTAGTCCATTTCATAATATATATATATATATATATATATATATATATATATATATATATATATATATGAGATCATATCAATAATATATATTATCGACGAATATGCAATTGTTAGCAAGCTAAAGTAGTTACGACTGAGTAGTGAGTTCATATTAGCGTCTTTGTGCCATATAAAAGCTATGCTCTATTTCCAGTTAGATCTTTTTCTCATTCACTCCAGTTAAAAAAAAAAAAAAGGTTGTACAGGTCTCTGAATATCGTATCTGGCTCACAAAACAAATTTCTCCAAAAATCTAAAATAAAATTTGACGTCGGAGATGATCATAAACTTTGCCACTAAATCAAAAGCATGGCAAAAGACTCCAAGTCATTTGGCCACCCTGACTGAGGATCTGCTCGGCGACACTCGTTAGTACATAAGCAGTTCACCAGTGGTCTCTCTGTCAAGTGACCGATACAAGCTTCAACGCTATGCCCGTACACAAACAACACTTCCATCTTCTCACCTACAAAATAGACATTCCGCATTGATCCGTTATACTGACAACAGAGACAATTTTAACATGTGCCTTTTCTTTTCGCCTCACTGGCAATACGTTGTTGTTTTCGTTTGTTACTCTTGCAACCAGACGCAGTATTTAACATTAGTAAATGATAGAGTAGTAAATATACATTCTGATATTTTTACAGTAATACAAACATGTAGGAATTGTTAAAAATATTAAAATACACATGTATACAAATTATAATGCATATGTATTCCTGGTCTTTTAATGATTGTCGTTAGCAGTTAGCCAACAGATATAGAAGGATTCCACTCTATTTACTAAAAGTAGCCGTAAAAACTGATGAGATTATTTACATATAATCGGCACTTTTACATAATATCAGAATATATGTGTGCTCTGCTCTGCTTAGAATGCAAAAATCACTCCTCGACCAGGATCAGTGTATTTTTTGTTCATTCTGCAAAAAGTCGAATGACACGCGCGTGCACACACACACACACACACACACACACACGCGCGTGCGCGAATCGCTGTCGGGTGTGGAGACAACAACGCGTGGACATTATGATTATCAACGGCGCATCCCAAGTATGTGGCATAGGAACTGTCACCATCCGTACAGAAAGTGGTGGCTTTGCCGTAGCTGACGTACTGGTGGTGCGGGAAAAAAAACCTCGGCTACGACCTACTGATTGGCATCGACACAATAATAGCCCTAGGGGGTGTTAAGATCACACCAGCTGGAAAGGTACTGCTTGGTGAAAGACAAGAATTATGCGCAGCTATCTCTATTGAGGAATCAGACTTTTGCGCCACGTTTGACCACAAAGAGAGGACTTGGACTGCGAGATGGACGTGGGCTGTGAATGAAGCACCAGATCAACTGCGTAATGTAATTTCAGAGTACACAGTGTCTAATAAGAACGAGGAAGAACTGCAGATGTGGATTACTAATGGTTGGCTTATATCATATTCCCAGCAACGGATAGGGCCATCACAAGAGATTGATTTCACTGATGACCGTTGCGCAGCCCACTAAAGACAAAGTGCGACTGGTAATGAATTACAGGGAACTGTACGTAGACGTGTGCACCGCCAAATTAAGGGAGTGGCGCCAGCAGGGTGTGACCATTTCAGACAGTACTAATTAAAGGAACGAGATATTGTCTGACACGCTTGGGGTTCGGCCTCAATGTGGTGCCCTTAATAATGAAAGCTATCGTCAATGCGGTGTTGACGCAAGATGAAAGCCACATCAGCCTACGATGTTTGCAGATGAGTTCGGGACAAGACTAGAATCCTTCGGCTTGATCAGGAAGGATCTTAAGCGCCTGAAGGACGGCGCTCTTATATTAGGTCTTGAGGTCTGGCGGGTGCGCAACACTCTGTAGTGGAAGCGAGGAAGCACAGTTCCGGAACTCCCCGTCGCACTGACGCGACGCACAGCGAGCAAAGCGGACATGTACCTGTTTGGTGTGTAAATCCAACATGGACGACGTGGTGAGGAAGCGAATATATCACGCATGGTCTCGAGGAGCGGTCATTTGCAATTGCCCCACTACGCATATGTGACGCTACTTTTTTTGAATACGATCGGACCGTTTTTGGAGTATGACTATTGGACGGCGCGATTGATTTTTGTTTAATGTCACTATTTGCGATAAGATGGTAGAACATTTTCCTGTCTGCGGATGGCTTCGAGCAGCAACCGGAGTAATAAAGAAACGAGCAGCGCGGCAACGAAGGGATGGGACGACACAGTGGATGACAATTACCTAAATCAAATGACAGCCGAGGTAGTAACCAAAGTATGTTAAGACAACCCCACCCGTGGTCGAACACAAATGAAATTCATGGGTTGACGCAAGCTCCTTGGCAACGGGTGTGGTGTTGGAAAGATATGGTACTATTCTGGAGGATGCGTGCTAGCTTCGCCCGTCTAAGGATGCGCAATATATTAATTTGGCTGAAGGGTCTTAATCTCACGCTACAGTGGCAAGCCAAGGTGGTGCATCTCCACACGGACTCACTATGTATTTAGCATTTGCTGACCGACACTTTGGCAGGCAATGCCCGGGTCAGGACCAAAGCCACAAATGAGATGTTGGTGCGGATGAGATTGGCAATCGTAAAGCGACTAGTTGACGAATACAGCTTATGGGTTGGCATTACGCTGACTGCATCGTAGCAGAATCTGGCAGATAAGCTGACCTGAGTGCTAAAGAAGTGGCTTAATATGATGAGAAAATGATCCAACCCCTCGCCGCTGACGTGTGCTGTCAGACCAATGAACACCGGAGCAGATACGTGACATACACCGACAAAATGGACATCCTGGTGTTCGGCGCACCACCTACTTTGTCCGAAACGATGACAGTAAGAAGACCGGGAACGAAGGAGATCATACGGGCACTGATGCGGGAGGAATGCAATCAGAAGAGCCATCTCCACCACTACAAAGAAGTACTCGGCGGTCACCATCGCCCTGTTACTTCTGTGATAGTGATAACAGGGAAGAGTGTAATGAGAGAATATACCACACCGAGCAAAGCGGACATGTACCTGTTTGGTGTGTAAATCCAACATGGACGACGTGGTGAGGAAGCGAATATGTCACGCATGGTCTCGAGGAGCGGTCATTTGCAATTGCCCCACTACGCATATGTGACGCTACTTTTTTTGAATACGATCGGACCGTTTTTGGAGTATGACTATTGGACGGCGCGATTGATTTTTGTTTAATGTGCATTGGGATTTTTGTGTGGTAAGTAGGGGTGGGTGAAGATGGCTCTTCTGACTGCATTCCTTCCGCATCGGTGCCCGTATGATCTCCCTCGTTCCTGGTCTTCTTACTGTCATCGTCAAAGAATTTGAAATCAAGAGATATGAACTATAAGATTCAGTGATGAAACTTGGATGAAGCTGCATTCTAATTAGCAAGAATTTGCCAGAAAACTTACTGGGTACCAAAATAATCTACACAATGAAAACAGTGAAGTTTGGAGAGAGTTAAGAGTCTGAGGTTTTGGTATACATAAAAGTTATGGTTTAAGAAAATTGGTTAAAACTAAAAGTGGCGGTAGATTGAATAGTACATGAAATTACCGAAGGACCATTTGATATCAGAATTGGATGAAGTCGGGTTTTTTTGGCATGTATGAGCCCTTTACTACAGAGCAGCACAGCACAATTTGGCTGATGAAGGTACCACAGTATTGAAACATTGATAAGTTTAGAGCCTGATATAAATATCATCTACCAGATGTGGACAGAACTAAAGAGAAGAATTCATCAGAAGAATCCTCACACTAGTGAAGAGCTGTGGGAGCTCATCCATAGTGAATAGAATTTCATACCTATAAAGATAGAGAAGAATTTGTATGTATCCAATCCCAGGCACATTGAAGCAATTATTCAAAATAAGGGATGCTACATGAAATATTAACAATGCACAGCTATAAATTTTCGTTATAGAAAATGTTTGTTTTAAAACACTGTACCTAGGATTTTGAACTGTAGGAAAGATAACTCGTTTTGTCGAAGCTCGAAAAAAATTAACGGATTTTAACTGAAAAATGTAAACATTGCTTTTTTAAGTATTGTAGAAACTTAATATAATTTGCAATTATTATTTATTTTATTTATGTTATAGTTATTACATTTATTTGAAGTTATATATGCATTGTTTATTATTATTTTTTTCCAACTTTTTCCACAGTTACCAGGTTTTTTGTATTAGTATTTATTTGTTTTTGTAGAATTAAACCGGATCGCCTATCTTATTTTTGCTTTCTGTTTTTGCTTAAATACAGTTATGTAGTGACGCCTACACACACCACGCCCACAAATTACTCAACAGCAATTGGACAATAAATAAGCAGTACTATTCGTAAAGACAATTTACGCATCGCACGAGCCGCATAAAAATTTCTCGTGTTTTGTTTCAACCAAACTTGCTGTAGTAAAAAATCAACAATTGGTCGATTTTAGGCCAATCATAGAAATTGACACTTTCTTCAATATTCTTCCCGCGCTCGTTCTGGGGGCCTACTTTACTGTATAAAAACAGAAGTTTAAGGAAGAAACATCAGTAGAATATCAAATTCCACAACCAAAACCTCGTACGTGTATTCTCGCAATTTTCTACTCACACACACACAGACATTAACTACATTCACACACATTGAACTGTCTGTTGTCAAAGCCAATCGAACTATTCAGAACTTTAACATTCTTCTACACAAACAAAGAACTTTCAAATTCAAACATCAAACATTCTTAAACACTAAACAAATATCAACAAAGAAACTCCTTACAATATACACTTGTATTTCCCACACTGTACAAGGGAAATCACTTTTTACGACTTAATCTTTATTGTTATTGTATATGCTTTTGTTTCAATATATACATTTTACTTGTTGATCTTTCAATCATCTCTTGTTCTTTTCTGTGTTTTCTTTGCAAATTGAATGTGGAGTGTTAATGATAAAAACGCAACCTTCGACAAAAACCTTCTGATAATTTCTTACCAACCATTAGCACCCCACAATTGGTGACTCCGACGTTCAAAAAGGATTCCCACAATTGGTCACTCCGACGTTTCTTAAAAAAGAAAACTGACGTTTGGATTATCGTCTACATCTACGAAGAGAAAACTATACAAGAGAACTAGTTCGCAGAAATTTCGACTTGGCGCGAGAAATATTTCATACCACGTTTTGTTACACAAAAATGGCCGATCAACCTGCTCACGAGACAGCCGCCGTCTTGACCTTGCCAGTGTTCGACACCACGCACGTAAACGTTTGGTTTGCGAAAATTGAGGCGATCTTTCAAGCCAAACACATTCACTCACAAACGACACGATACGCATACGTTGTAGAAAAACTCCCACCTGGAATAGCTTCAGATGTGTTGGACCTACTCGACACTGTGCCGACGCATAACCCTTTCGACACGCTGAAGGAAGCTATTATTTACCGCACGGGCAAGTCCCAGGAGCGTCGCCTCCACGATTTATTCGATACAATACAATTGGGCGAAAACAGACCTACCCAGCTACTTAGATGAATGAAGAATTTATTGGGAAAACACACTAGGTCCGAGTCCTTGTTCAGAAAACTCTGGCTTGACCAGTTCAGACTTCACAGATACTAGCTATAATTCCCGATGATTTAGACCTGCTTAAAACTGCTGAGATTGCGGATAAAATTAACGATGTCGCAGGAGTCAGTAGTGTTGGTACTCAAGTATCGCACGAAACAACTATGGAAGATACAGTTTATCAGCTACAGCAGCAGCTTGAGCGACTGACGACGCAAGTAGAGTACCTACGTAGAGGATCAACTAAAAACTCATACAAGTCCCGGCGTCGTTCCAACTCTTCTTCTCGTCCACGACAAACTACAGTATGCTGGTACCATCACAAATTCGGCGACTCGGCGAGAAAATGTACAAAGCCGTGCTCCTTCAAGCAGCAAACAGAATTCAAGGCAACTCAGAAGGCGGGAAACGCCGGCCCCAGCAGCGTTTGAAGGCGGCATCTGCTGTTGGGGGCCTATCATCCAACCGCCTATTTTATATCAGGAACAGGAATTCTAACCAGTCATTCCACGTCGATACAGGCGCACAAATCAGCGTGATACCACCCAGGCCTACATTTTCCAAAACCAAATCTTCAGTTACTCTGCGCGCCGCGAATGGCACACATATTCAGACCTACGGACAACAATCTATGACACTAGACATTGGTCTACGCAGGAACTTCCAGTGGCTTTTCACTGTCGCTGATGTTAAATTTCCTATACTTGGTGCTGATTTTTTTAGCACATTATGAGCTAACAGTCGACCTTTCCAGACGCCAACTATCTGACACGACGACGAAACTTACGAACCAAGGTGTCATTTCTCAACTCACCTCTACTAAGTTGTGCGTCACTGTCCCAGCAAACAACCCACTTCAGGACATTCTGAATCAATTCCCTTCTCTTGTACGTCAATTTACATACACGGAGACAGTTAAGCACCACACTGTGCATAAAATCCATACAACAGAACCACTTGTATATTCCAAACCTTGTTGGTTAGCGCCAGACAAATATAAGACAGCGAAAGCTGAATTCCAACACATGCTGGATCTAGGGTTCATACGTCCGTCCTCAAGCCCTTATGCATCTCCACTTCATATCGTTCCAAAGGCACAGGAAGGGCTTGGGGGCCATGCGGTGATTACCACAGGTTAAACACTGAAACGGTCCCGGACAAATACCCCGTACCCAACTTGGCAGACTTCGCCATTTCTCTACAGGGGGCTACAGTTTTCACAAAATTAGACTTGCGCAAACAAGTTTTCGAACTGTAGACCATTATGGCCTTAAAATAAATCCGGAGAAATGCGAATTTGCAGTTTCTAAACTTCACTTTCTTGGTTTCGTGATAGACAAAACAGGGACAACTCCACTACCTGATAAAGTCAAAGCAATTAACGATTTTCTTCAGCCTACCACGCTCCGACAGCTTCGTCGCTACCTAGGACTAGTCAACTACTACAGACACTTCGTTCCCAAGTGCTCTCAGATTTTAGCACCCCTTACTGACCTGCTCCGTGGTCATGGAAAAATATTACGATACACTGGACCAATGAAGCACTTGAAGATTTTACAAAATCAAGAGAAGCCCTAGTGAATTTCACTAAGTTATCTTATATCACTGACGATACCTCGACACACCTTTCGCTAACCACAGACGTGTCGTCTGACGAAATAGGAGCGGTGCTACATCAACATGTTCATGACAATACGTTACCAATTTCTTTCTTTTCGGTAAAACTTACCCCAACTCAAAAGAAGTACAGTGCTTTCTCTCGCGAGCTGCTCGCAATTTACCTGTCCATAAAGAATTTTCGACACATTTTGGAAGGCAGAAACTTTACGGTATACACCGATCATAAACCTCTGACCTTTGCTCTCAATACGAAGTCCGAAAAATATAATCCACGTGACTATAGGCAACTGGATTATATCTCACAGTATACCACGGACATTCGACACATCAAGGGGCATGATAACATTGTTGCAGACACTTTATCCAGATCATCTTTGTGTAATAATGTGCAGGACACTTTGGACATCGAACAGTTAGCTTACGAGCAGGGACGCAACTCTGCTCGACTATCTGAAGGACTCATCGCTCCGGCTTGAGCAACATTCCTTAGCCTTCAGTACCAAATAGATCACCTGTGACACCAGTTCATCCAAACCTAGACCCCTTGTTCCAACCAGCATGAGGAAGCGAATTTTTGATCATTTCCACTCATTTTCGCACCCTGGACGTAAAGCTACGCTTAAACTCATAGCGGAACGCTTTGTATGGCCCAACATGAGAAATGATATAAAAAATTACACCCAATCTTGTCTGATCGGTCAAAAGACGAAAATTCAGAGAGACACGAAATCACCACCCGGTAACTTTGCAGTACCTGGTGGCTGTTTCCACCATCTACACGTCGACCTGGTGGGTCAAGTACACGGACACCAATATATACTAACCATCATTGACAGATTTACAAGATGGCCAGTAGCCATCCCTCTCAATATCACAACCGCGGAATCTGTTGCCAAGGAAGTGTTTCAACACTGGATCTCGATTTTCGGGTGCCCTTCGATTGTTACGACAGATCGCGGACCACAATTTCAATCCCAACTGTTTACTGAATTTACAAACCTCCTTGGTGCAAGACATATCTCAACGACCGCATATCACCCATGTGCCAACGGGTTGGTTGAGCGTTTTCACCGTCAATTAAAGGCAGCTCTGACTAATTCCTGTACTGTAAACCAAACCTCATGGATAGAGAATCTACCATTAGTAATGCTATCCCTTCGCACCCAAATCAAGGAGGATCTACATTGTTCGCCGGCTGACCTTGTCTTCGGGCAACAATTAATACTGCCTGGCCAATTTCTCTCCAATCACTCACCACAGGAACCTACTACGAATTTCATCAAATATTTTCAAAAGAGAATGTCATCACTAGCTTTTACGCCTACCCGATTCTCTACTAAAGATATATATGTTCCTCCGTCGCTGCATGAAAGCGAATTCGTTTTTGTCCGGCGGGATGCAGTGAAGAAACCTCTAACGCCACACTACACTGGCCTATTCCGCGTCCTCGCCCCGGATGATTAATACTGCACTCTTCAGTTAAATCAAGGCAAATCTAACGTCTCCATCGACCGTCTGAAGCCTGCCTATATTGAATGCAGCGCAAAGCCCAGCCAATCACCGACCTCATCAACGTCACTAGACAATACTCAACATGCAACTTCACAACAACAATAACAGAAGACGACAAGCGGACGTACGGTGCATTGGCATCAAAAGTTTAAGAATTACATTACATATTGAAAACTCTTTGATTATCATCACATTTTCCAATCTGGGGGGGATATGTAGTGACGCCTACACATACCACGCCCAGAAATTACTCAACAGCAATTGGACAATAAATATGCAGTACTATTCGTAAAGACAATTTACGCATCGCACGAGCCGCATAAAAATTTCTCGTGTTATGTTTCAACCAAACTTGCTATAGTAAAAAATCAACAATTGGTCGATTTTAGGCCAATCATAGAAATTGACACTTTCTTCAATATTCTTCCCGCGCTCGTTCTGGGGGCCTACTTTACTGTATAAAAACAGAAGTTTAAGGAAGAAACTTCAGTAGAATATCAAATTCCACAACCAAAACCTCGTACGTGTATTCTCGCAATTTTCTACTCACACACACACACAGACATTAACTACATTCACGCACACAGCGAACTATTCAGAACTTTAACATTCTTCTGCACAAACAAAGAACTTTCAAATTCAAACATCAAACATTCTTAAACACTAAACAAATATCAACAAAGAAACTCCTTACAATATACACTTGTATTTCCCACACTGTACAAGGGAAATCACTTTTTACGACTTAATCTTTATTGTCATTGTATATGCTTTTGTTTCAATATATACATTTTACTTGTTGATCTTTCAATCATCTCTTGTTCTTTTCTGTGTTTTCTTTGCAAATTGAATGTGGAGTGTTAATGATAAAAACGCAACCTTCGACAAAAACCTTCTGATAATTTCTTACCAACCATTAGGGCCTCACAGTTATATTTATCAACGTTATATTTTCTACTCTCGTTCATTTTTATCAATTCATAGTTTAGGTATTAGTATTGTCAAAAAGGCAGTATAAGTGATTTTATTGTATGTTAATATTACTTACATTACTTGGAGATTATGAAATCATTATTAATAATGACTTCATAATCTCCGAGTATTTTAGGCTTAAATCCCGATATATTTCTTCACTTTTTTTGGTTTCTGCTATCTTTTTCTAAAAATCAACAAACTTTTCGATATTTGTGTTTGTTTATTTATGTCTTAATTTGTAATTTGTATTGTTTCTAGTGTTTTTTTTTGTATACCTAACGTTTAAAAACCGTTAGTGATTCTGTTTACCTAACATTTAAAAACCGTTAATTTTTTTGCAGCTTCTAAAACACGTAATGTATAAAAATGTTTATATGCGTATATTATGTTCCAGAGGTTGTCATGTCCGAGGGTGATAGTAGAGACAAGCTCACACAGTCTATAAAATGCTTCTGTGGCATGCATGTCAAATAGCCTAGCTCCAAGCTGGAGAAGGCGGAAAACATAACCAATTGTTTCGGATAGATGGAGCGCGACAGCCCAGGAAGGTAGTACATCTAGGGGAAAAGAAAACCCAGATTTTAAGCCTCCGCTGCCTTGCGGTCATATCCAAAACACGAAGAAACAAAATCAGGAGTGAAGCCCCGAAGGCGGTTGGCTGTCAACACAGATAACTTTCCGGCATCTCCTGCAACCAAGCTGTCCCCAAATGTAATGCCCTGTATTCCTTTGAATCTTGACGGTATAGCCGAGAGGGGGACCATTTAGTCTGGGTAGCGCACGGCCTCTAGATACCATCTTAAGTCTAGGAGAAGGAAAATTCTGAATTCAGACCACCTGCTGCCTTGTAGGTCTTTAACTTTAAGAGGAGGGACGGAGGAACCACAACATACTTGGTGCAAAAAGTACCGGCAAGACATTACAAGACATTACTACCTTGAATGACACCAAGAACCACAATTGTGAGATTGAGGGGAGTGGTGACCACAGCGGCGCAAATGTGCTAACTGAATAAAGGAATGAATGAACTAGTTTGGTTTATGGGAAGTGGCTGAAAATCTTTGCAGTGTCATTTTTAGGGATTATCTAACATCTATCCTCCTATTAAAAACCTTGTAACCAAATATGATAATTAGGTGGGAAAATGACTCAAATAGCACCAATGTTTCATCTGTAGAAAATGCTTTGTCAGGTGGCAATTATTAGAAATTTAAAATAATTTAAAGTAGCCAAATACTTCTGCACAAAGCTACTATTACATTAGGATATGGTAGCCTACAATGTTTTTGCCATCATGGCCTTCAAAAGAGAGTTGTGTGACACTGTATCGTCGGCCCGTGATCAACTCCAAGTCACGGCGCGAAACTGTGATATTTCTCCTACCAGCGTTTTGGGGTTGACTCTTAGTCGCTGCCACCAACCTGTGTCCCGCTCGATCGGTGGTCGTCGCTGCCCGGCGGGATCCTTTGGTCATGGTACCAAGTGGGATGGTCGGTCGATTTCAAACGGCTTCACACCAGATGCAACCGGTTCGACACCAGCTCCGTCGTTCTCAGCTCACTTCCAATATCTGGTTACCGAAGCAACTACTTCGATCACAAGTCTAACCTACTCACGTTGTGATTTTGATCTTAGGTAGACGAGATCAATCAGGCATCGGGCCGTAGTTTAAGATGAGTTTAAACTGGAGGTGATATCGCACAAGCGAAAAGAAAAGAAACAAATAAAATCCCAAGAGGTTCAAGTATATTGAAAGAAACAAATCAACTTTTATTTTATACAGGAGTGTGTGTTTTTCTCCCAACCCGTTTCTTCGGAGAGTGACACTTTTATACTTGTTAGGCAAGTTCTGGTCTTCTAAGTTAACTGGTTTAATTTTTAAGTACTGGTTCGTCAGTATAACTTGCTATTGGTAGGAAAGGCGAAGTCGGAGGTCGTTGAATCTCTCGGTCAGCTTCTACTCGAACTGATGGACTGAAACTTCTCAACAACTCTACTCTGAGGACACTTGCTTATATGGACACCGACCAAAAACCGGTGCGGGGTTAGACGCAGCCTGGGGTTTTCGGTAAATCCCGATTTCTAACAAGGGACCTCCTTGTTGTCTGGTTAGGAAAATTGATTACTTCCTATTTTGGGAAAATTAATTATTTTCCATTTTGGGGGATCCCATCGGTCGTGAGGATAGTATAGCTATTCTCCCAAACTCCCTCCTTCTCACATTGGTACCTCATACCAATTCCTTTCAGTGGGCGTTAACAATTTTCCCGCTTTTCTCATCAAATTACCTTCGCCTATTACCATTGATAACACTCGACCAATGGCGTCCCGGCCGTGCGGTTGTGGCTAAGCTGGTCTCATTAAAATTATAAACTAGAATCTTTATTTACGAATATTCTCGCTCTCACCGGCCCAAATTCTTACGAATAACACATGGCTCTGTCTCTTAAAATCTCTGATATCTTCGATGCTCCTGGCCACTTTGCGTCTTCTTAACCCGTGCTTTTACAAACAACATCAATCAATTGTCAAGGTCTGCGGGAACCTTTGGCTTCTCGGAAAAGAAAAATAAATTTATCTATCTTCAAATCGGCAGTTCTTTCGAGATATTTTCTCATGCCAAAATTCTATAATCAACACATGGCCACTTAAAACCATATCCTCGACGGTTGGTTATTCTGTGTTTTTCTCGACCAATACTTTTACAACGTCATCAGTCAATTGTCAAAGCCCGCCATTTTGTCCCCTTCGTGGAGTTTAGCGTCTACGCGAACCCTTGGCTTCTTTGAGAAAAATAAATAATGTTAATTCTCTCCACCCCGTATCGGCAAATATTTCGGAATATTTTCTCATGACAAAATTTTTATAATCAACATATGGTGTCATCGTCTGGTCGACTTCTAAAATCTTGCGATTTCGAATGATATCTTGTTCTCGGGTTTTCTTTTACCAGTACTTTTACAAACATCGTTAATCAATTGTCAAAAGCTCGCATATGGTCTTCTTGTGAGTCCGCTGTTTACGCAAATTCTCGGGTTCTAGAGAAAAGTAACTTTTCGGAAATAAAATAAAATCTTTTTAATATCGAACGGGGTATCTTTCGGGATATTTTCTTTCCGTTCTCAGTATTTCTTGTTTAATTTTTATGGTAAATTAGTTAATCAATTACCATAGCTAAATAGTATCGCAGATGATTCATGGTTCTTTTGACATCGAAACACAGATCAGATATATCAAAGAAAGATAATTCAAATAATAGTGTCATTCAAATAATAATGTGTGTTTTCGTTTCATTAAAAGAAAACTACAGAGAATAATTATAAACGTCAACGCAGTAAAACTTTTATTTTTATTTTTTGACAAATTCTATTCACAGATAAGGAAGAAATTCGAAGTTTCCTATGTAATCTAATCTATATAGACAGGATTTCAAAAGCTTACCTAAGTGAATAATCATCTATTTGATATGTTTCTCTTTCTTTCTTAAGAAAAATAATTACACTTGCTGCCCGATCAAGGTATTATTTATCTCATGAAAATAATGATCAAAGAGTGTTCTTATTTTAATATTAATTGCATATATGGGACTCTTTTTCATCCCAGCCTCGCACATTTTCGCATTATCGAGTGATAGAACAACTATTTTCTCGTAGTATATATATATATATATATATATATATATATATATATATATATATATATATATATATATGTGTGTGTGTGTGTAGAAATATAGTTTTCAGGTGTGCTATATTTATGGAATAAAGTGCTCAATATCAGGGATAGAGCGTATGTAAATATAAAAGTGAACATTGATGTCAACACACAGAGGCGACAGTGTTTCATGCTAGACGCAATCATCAGGCCACATGTGTTGTTTTTTCTCTACTATATATATATATATATATATATATATATATATATATATATATATATATATATATATGGGTCAATAGTGCATTGTGGGTAGTCATATCTAACGGTTATTTTGGCGGGAGTGGTTTGTATTTATTTGGATTAATTTACTTTGCTTGTTTTTTTAAATTTTTATTTTATATATTTTTTTATTCTTTTCGGTTTTCGATGTTTCATTAACGAATAAAATTGTTTTTTTTAGATTAGTTTTGGTCGTTCATTTAATAGTTTGCTTGGGAAGGTAATTAAAGCTATTTTTTTCGTCCAATTTTTGGATTTATTGTTGTAGTCTATTCTAACTGTTATTTTGGCAGGAGTGGTTTGTTAATTTGTTTATTATTTTATTTATTTGTATTGATTATTTTTACTTGTTTTTGCTTATTTATATTTTATTTTTATTTATTCTAACGGTTATTTTGGCTGGAGTGGTTTCTTAATTTGTTTATTTATTTGAATTAATTTAGTTTACTTGTTTCTCTTATCTATTTTATATATTTTTATTTATTCTTTTTCGGTTTTCGATTTTTAAGTAACGTAGTAAAAAATTTTGAGATGAGTTCTGATATAGCAGTTTGTTATGATCTGAGAAGGTAATTATAGCTATTTTTCGTCCAATTTTTGGATTGATTGTTGTAGTATATTCTAACTGTTAATTTTGCGGGAGTGGTTTGTTAATTTGTTTATTATTTACTTAATTTATTTGTTTATTTGGATTGATTATTTTACTTGTATTTTCTTATTTATTTATTCTTTTTCAAAACTAATATAAAAAATTTACTACGTTACTAAAACATCGAAAACCAAAAAGAATAACTAAATATATAAAATAAGTATAAAAAAACAAGCAAAATAAATTAATCCAAAATAAATAAACAAACAACTTCCGCCAAAACAACCGTTAGAATGGACTACCCCCAATGTTCTTTTCCTTATTTTCTATAATATTTTTGGTGTGATTTGCGTTTTGTTTTTAATTTCCCAGATATATTTAGAAAGCATTGTGCTGTTCGCGTATTTACTATTTGTGAAAGATGTTTTGCGTGCATGGTTTCTGTTTCGGGAGCTAAGAAAAAGAACAAAAATGAATGCGTAAAATTATCTATAAGAATGCTATTATTCTCTGAAAATATTAATAACATGTGAATTCAGCACTGTTTCGGAAATTACAATTTTATCTTAGTTCAAATTATTATTGTTCCTACATCGACTGTACCCTAAAACGATTTGGAGAAAGAAACACATTTCTGTTGGTAATCATGAAAAGGATTATTAGAGGAATCAGATTTAGTCGTGAATTTGCTGAATTCGATGAAAATGTAAGTGGCACTTTATATTTGCAGCTTTCCAGATTTATTTGACTATACGAGGAGTACTCAGTTCGACCAAGATACCTTTCCAAAATAAAATCGGATGTTATACATTTGGTCATTCGTGAGGGAAACCTTTGGGATATGCTTTTAAAAGCAAACTCTTTGAAAATGAAACACTTCATAGGTGAAAAAAAGAAAAGGGAAACGGGTTTGAAATAATCTTCATCGTACAATTTTTATAAATTAAGACGCACATGAACAATAAAAATGTTACCATGTATACAAGATGAAATCGACATTTTTCACCATTAAATTACCATCTACAGGCTCACCTACATTTAAAAATGTTAGGTAAATGTGAGATCGATTCGAAAAAATCATTTAGCATGAATTAGTTATTTTACCGTAAGTCTTGGAAAAATTAACCTCAAACTGATAAAAAATGCGACAAGCTTTTTTCCAACATAATAAATTGTTTAATGCTATATCTAATTCATGCTAAATGATTTTTTACATTCTGATGTTTTTCTTTCTTTACTGCAGATTACATAATATCAGAATAAGTAAATTCTGTATCTGTTTTACTCTTTCAAAATGAATTTAGATCAGATACATATCATACATTGTATGCTGTATGAATTAAAAAAGGGTTCTTCAGCAACGGAAGAACTAAAAATATTCGTTCAGCTTATAGAAATGAAGCTGGTTTGGCCAGTTTTGATCGGGAATTTTTTTTCTTTTTTGAAGATTCCATTCGATCTGGATGTTCAAAATGTCAATAACGGGCTTCTTCAAATCATAATAGAGGAAAGTTCGAAGCAAACTGCACGAAAATTAGTAGAACAGTTCAATACAAGTCACATTTCAGTCATAAAACACCTCCATAAACTTGGGACGGTGTCTAAACTTGGTTAATAATCTGACTACTTTTCAGCTTAATCAGAAAGTTCCCGTGTACTCGCCATTCTGAGTAGAATGATCACTAGTGATGATAAATGGATTCTCTATAATCATTCTCACTGAAAAAAAAAGAGAATCCATCTATGAACCAGAACAACTGTCGAAAAAAGTTATGCTCAGCGTTTGGTTGTATATGAAGGATGTCGTATATCATGAAATGCTGAACCAAAACGAAACAGTTAATACGGAATATTGTTGTCAATATTACACAAAAATTTGCAGAAAATGTCCAACATTGGTTAATCGTAAAGGTGTGTCGTTCTTACACGATAAGGCAAGAGTCACTCATGAACAGATTATAGCACTAAATATAAGCTGCTTCATCCTACTTACTTTTTTCAAATGAATTGAAACCTTTTTTTTAAAAGGGGAAACAGTTTGTTGTGAAGAGGTTAAAACTGATATCTGAGTGTTTTTTTGTATCAAAACATGAAGAATGTTATGCCTGACGGCCAACAATTTCTCAAATAGATTGGATTATATTATCAATAATGAGGTGAAATAATGATTATATGTATGTGTGTGTGTGTGAATATTTTGGGTGTATATAAATATAAATATATATACATGTGTGTAATATATTATATATATTATTATGCTAGCTACTTACTAGAAAGCGCTCATTATCAGAGATAGAGCTAACGTATTTGGTTGGATTGATTTGTGACCCTGGGTTTCACTCTTCAAATTGATTAATTTTTTAAAATTTTGGATTTATGTAGGTTGCGAGTATTGGTGTTATTATGGAAGTGGGAGGGAAATCGTCGTCGTGATGTCACTCATGCTAACGCAAGCATACATGCATGCCCGTACACCCATTGAGGTACGCAGACACATACTCACACGATCGCCCACCAGGGCTCACGCAAACATAAACATATGTGGACAGTATGGGACTTGACATATCTATGTATATGTGAGTTGTTGTCTACATAAATACACATTTGATTGTTGAATTTCAAAGATGCGATGTGTATCCATTTCTCTCTTGAATGTAGCTATGTCAACAATCAGACCATTTCTCTATTTTTCTGCTGAATAATATTTCCTCGCACGCACGTATATACGTGTGGTGGGGTCTGATAAAACTATGATAGGTAAAATTGCTATTATTTTTAATTTTTAAGGCTGATTTGTTATTATTTTAAAGCTGGTTATTTGCTTGTTTTTGATGACTGCGTATATGTGACTGGTAGAAATTGCAGTTCGTAATCCTTATTGAATTTGATTCTGTGAATAATCAAATTTAAATAGGCGTTTCTCACCACAAGTCAACTGCTCTCAATTTATTTGTGTGCCAATAACATTGGCCGTTTCAAGTGTTTAATGTTAAGGTTTTAACATTACAACAATAGACTTATTTTTTAATATCCTACAAAGCTCTCATCACAATGAAGTTAATTATTTTTTATTTGGCTTTAATATTCTATTCACTAAACCCGAACATACATGAAGAGCTACCAACCAACTGAAATGTATTATTTTATCAGATCAGTCATATTCTAGTTTGCGTCTATATTTATGGACTTTACTCTTGAATACAATGAAGTCATTGGTGCGAGGAAATTTCAACTTTGTTCGATTTTTCTCTGAGTTTTGTTTTCTTGCTGCTGTCATTTTTCAGGCCGAAGTATCATTTTCAGAAAATAAGAACTTTTCTTTCATAAAGAACACGTTACTGAACCTAATTATTGACTTAAAACTTTAGTGACTTAAAATTAATAAAAATATTTCAAAAGAATAACATTAGCCTTTTCCTTTGACACAAAAAAGAAGGGTGGGGGGAGAAAGGAAGAGGGTAATGCACGGCAGTAGTTTTAACGATTTTTTAAATATTACCAAATACAAGTCTCGAGAGTCACTCAATGTAGAAGTTTGCTATTAAAATAGTTATAATGAATGTAGTGTGTGATAGGAATGAAAGAGGAAGTGAAGATTATGATTATATAGAGGACAGATAAATATTGACCCTTGACTTGAAAACGTTTAGATATTAGTGTTCAGAGAAGCAACCACGCGGGTGTTTGTTCCACAATGTAGCAATTCTTGGGAAAAGGTTGCCTGAAAGGAATATTTGAAACACAAAGGAAATAAGGTTGATTCAATGTTGTTGATGTAGCATGTTGTGTTATAGCAGTAAATGTCTGAACTGAGGAAACTAAACAGTGAAGCTCATCTGAACATTTGTCATGGAAATAGCGATAGTAGTGATAGACGTTGGGTCTGTGAGAAAGAGGTTGCAGAGTGGAGAATAAATATTTCCTTACAAGACTACGTAAACGATTTTGGACTCTCCAGAAAGTGATTATTGATTAGCAGATTAGATTATTAGATATGGCAGCAATATTTCATTTTTGTTCTAATCTGACTCTTGTAAAGATGCTCTTTACATATGGTCTAAGGACAAAGCACATGCTTGCTTCCCTGCAAGACCACAATTACGCTAGCGTCGGTATCTTTAGTGCAATGAGGAAGGGGGTGCCACTGCAGTGGTAGAATCCTCGCAACCAGATTTCCACAAAGTTTATAGAGAACATATGCTATACATTGATCTCATCAAGTAGGACAGACAAGAGAGCTCTAAAGTAGAGAAAATCTACCGCCAATCCCACCCCAAAAATTTCCTTCAGTACATTTGATTGTATTTTGACCACTGGGATTTTCCCAGATCAATGTAATTTAAATATTTATTATGTAAACTTTTCCACAGACTACCCGTTGTTCCATTGTAGAGAATTTTCAGTATGGTGTTCTTTGTTTAAATTATGATCGCTTAACGTACGACCTAAAATCTTTTCCAAGATAATATTCAGACTAATGGAAAATATGATAAAGATGCAGTTTATCTTTGGATTATTTTTCCTATAAATAGTTTAGAATATGTTTTTTAGTTACAAATGGTCAACTATTTGCCATTTTAAAATCTACAATCTCAAGAAAGACCAAAGTTGAAGAGCGACTAAAAACAAAAAACAAAACACAAACCAAAACAGAAAATACAAAATAAAGACGCTTAAACAAATTGCAATTTTATTTGTTCCTTCTTAACGGTATCAACGTCATTTATCTTAACCAATTCCTTCAATTTTATGATTTATTCTCGTCATTGTTCATTGCTTCAGGGAAATTTAAGTTTACTTAAACGATAATTTTGTGTCAATATTTTGAAGGAACTTAAAATTTAGAAGAAATATTTACTGATTTTTTATTTATTACAATACTCTGTGTTATTATATCACACTTAGCGACAAGTATCTATCTATATAAATAGAATACTGGACGCAACAATTACAAAATATAAGTTCAGTAATCAATCAGTAATTTTTCAGTTGACATTAACGAAATATTTAAGGTGGCAAATAATTTTGAAAAATGAAGTTATTTCATAATAACTTCATTTTTTTTAAAGTTTAAAAATAAAGAAAAAGAAAATTAAATTGAAGATGAGTTTTGTGAGTTATTTTTGAACATTTTATTTATCCAGTCAGTATATTTTCATTTTATTTGTCTAGTCAGTATTTTTACATTTTGTATATATAATCGGCATTATTGAACTTTTCTGTCGTGCCGATTATTTCGTTATTGTATAATTATTTTTTTTCTTCAACTTTGTGTTTTGTATATTAGAATTTAAATATATAATTGTTTTTTTAAAGATATTAGTATAGCGAAACACAGAAGACGTAGTTTTCAGTTATAAATTTGATTGGACTGGCACAAATTTGAGTTATTTTCAAAGACAGAAAATGTTTTTAGAAACATTTAATCTTATCATTTAATCTAAAATAATCAAAGAAAAAGTCCTCTCTGTAACCTACAAGACTAACATAAAAGAATACTTAGGAAGTTGAATTTTAACATTAGTGTATCAGCAATATTCTTATTATTGTTGATGTTACGTTTGTCGACCTCCCATCAAGTAATCAATCTTTTATTGAAGGATAGTAAAGAGGACAAACATTACAAAAAAAAAAAAAAAAAAAAAATGAAGGAGAAAATTATCATCTGAAATGATGCTGACCCCAAATTACGAACTGCATAAGGACAACGCATTAAAGGTGCAAATTTTAAGTTAATGTTAAGATGGAATTAGAGTCGCCAAAGAGAGGAAGCCAAAATTATTATTCTTTAATAAGTTAATATATCAAATTAGACAGGTGATGAAACCACAATAAGTAAAATGACCCGAGAAATATTTTAGTGGAAAAATTATAACTTAAAATTATCAGAAAGCTGACTTCTACTAAAACTGAGTGTGCTGAAGTGTTCAAAAGTGTAACAACTTGTCATTCATTGGAAACCTACTCATCTCTGCGATCAGTAAATTGACTAAAGATGACAACTCGGAATAGTTTCAATGTACATCAGTAATTGTAAAAAGAGCACGGACAGCTGAATAAATTCAAAATTTTTTATGTGTTAACGTGAAATAAAAATAAAACTTAAAACCAAAAGTGAATGTCAATAATTGAATGTTATAAATATTCTTCCAAAAGAAAATGATTAGTTAGATCAACATAAATAAAACTGGATTCTTTTAAAATTTAACTTGGGTGGTATATTTTTTCTAATACTTTTAGTGCTAAACACTGAAAGGAGTTTGTCAGTCGTTACAGTCCCTAAACGACATCCATGAATCTTTGAAGGATGTCATGGCAAAATATTAAAGAAAAAAAAAACATAATTCATCAAACTTTGGAAAAACACGAATAAACGTGCCCGCAATAAGACGTTGTGTCAAAAAGTTAATATTTTTGGTGTAAATTCTCCAGAATAATAAAAAAAATGTATAAATTCACTTTCATCTGCTGTTTAGGTTTTATTCCAATTCTAATCATCTCTTTTTGAAACAATAAACATTGCCGAAGAGTGAAGGTAGTTAAAAAGCGGTGTCATGGGAAAAACCGTCCTTTATTGCGTGCACGTTCATTCATGTTTGCAATTTTTTTTTTTTTTTTTTTTTTTTTTTTTTTTTTAGAAATGTTGCGTTACAATAAACTCAATAGACAAGAGAACTGTACTAAGATTTGCTGCAAACAATAAGCAATCGGCTGATGTAAAACTTAGAATTAAAAAGAACAAACACGAATTGGAAGAAAGATTCCAGATGATGAAAGAAAATTGTAGGAAAATATTCGTTTTGATGTTGGCAACCCTATCATACATTCACCTGAAAGAAAAGTTATGTTGTATCGAGTTAAAATATTTAAGTTGTTTGGCCACTCAAATAGGAAGGCCAATAGATCAGATTAAATAGAGAAAACATTAAAGGAAAGACAATGCGTGAAGAACTGTCCAGAATCGCGGCGTACCAAAAACCGGAACGCGGGAAAGCATTGTTATCCACTTCAGCTCCTTCTGCTTTCGTCTGAGTGTCTTTGCGATTCATGACTGTCTGTCAAAGAGAAAAAAGTTGAATAAAATTAAGTATTTAGATAAGTCATTTGCTTTTAAACAGTTTTAATCAAACATTACTTCATTAGGAAGAATAATTGGAGAAGATAGAATCGTATGTAATTATATATATGTGCTTGTCATTATAGTTTGACTTTTCACCGTAACAATGAAGATCGTCATTTTAGGCCGTGCGTAATCAACACGGATTGAGAATAAACTCTTCTCAAAGTTCAAGATAACATTATTCCCCGTGCTTTTTAATGCAGCGTTGATATTTACTAAACTAGACACAAGACCGCAACTATAGGCATCCAGTGAAGATCGAATCCACTACTAATGGCCAGTCAGAAGAAACCCATTACCCCAAACTTAAGCACTCTTCTTTATATGTATAGTCACAATTTTGTATAATGCAAAATAAATACCCTTCTTTATATGTATGGTTGCTAGAGTTAGAGATGCCGCTAGAAATAAAATCGTTTTATTAATGGAAAATATATTTCATTTTGTGAAACCTTTCAGTTGTATAGAATTTCCATCAGTTTGCTTTGTGGGTTCTGTTTCTCCTTTTTAAAGACAAAAAAAGCAATCTATTATCTTTTTCTTTAAATCAAACATTAACATCAATGATGCGCGTTTTATAAATAAAATATGATAGACTAGAGAAAAGAAAGAAACAAAGAAATATTTATTACTCCTTAGAAATAATGCAAATAATTCAGTGATAATTTGTTTCTTACATAAATCTGAAAATCTTCGAACTCGAGAATACCGTACATTTTTACATGTGTAAAATAATTTAGAAATTTACTGTCGTTGACATGTTGCATTAAAATCAAACGCATACTTTACAAACTTCGGTAAAATGTGAAATTGAAAAAAGTCAAATGAAAGTACAAATTAAAGCAAAATTTGTAAGACTGTACAGTTAAGATTTTTGAAGATTTAATATTAGAGACACATGTTTAGTCAAAACTCTGATAATTTCAACAAAACATTAGAAAGTAAAATAGCCAATTACAGCCTTGTACATAAAAATGCATAGGATTCAGGAAATACTAAGGTTCTTAGGAGATAGTTCTGTTTTTTTTTTCTCTTTTTACTAAGAACCAAACCCGGTATTACGTTGTCGCCAGTTTTCATACATTAAATACAGTTCTTGTTAAACGAGGGGCAATTTACCAACTACCCAGCAAAAACTTCTTATAGCTGCTGCGCTGGTCCCTACTTACGCAAGTATTCTTACTTCTATGTCCTTCAGATATTCCTACTTTACATTTTATTTTAGCAAAATTTACGAAATATCCAACATATTTCTTATGATTATTTACATTACATTCGGGCCATTGTCTTATCCATTGGTATATCACATCAGGCCCGTAACGATTCGATAATTTCTGGATGAGGTGTTATTTTTGTGATATGCATATTTTAAATATGAAACATATATCAAATTTTACTACTGACAAGTAGATTTTTTAAAAATTCAGCATTATTTGAAGTTTAAGTTTCATCAATATTCACTATTACTAATTTTTGAATATTTAAATTTTTTTAATAATTCACAATACTTCAGCTAATAATAAAAAATATCAAGATAATATTACTAATACTACTACTAGCGTATGTAAACAAACATTGAAGATGCCGGGCTTTCGGGGAAAACAAAGAATAAATATATATGGTTACATTTGATACTCTAACTTTTGGCTTTTGTAGTTGAAGCCCTAAAACAACTTCTGAGTTGTTTACTAACAGCTCTAGATTGGTCTGATTGCAAGATAATGCAACTGAAATTAAAATGAAAGTAATATTAGTTGAAAATTGTTTACTTTCTTTATTTGCAATAATGTTTATTTTCATCCTACGATTATTTTCATTCTACGATTTATGCTGAAATTATTCTCATGGATGACGGCGACGTAATGGTCCAACCCTTCTATTGATTTAGTTTTTAATTATGACCAGTACTTTAAATTAAATTCTACATTTATAAAATAAAATATCTTTCATAATTTCTTTATGAATTATTCCTCTCTGCATACCTCTATTTTCCTGGTGCTGTGGCCATTTTCGGCATCATCTTGGCAATGAAGATTTTGAAAGAAAAATACACTCATCGATTCTTTTCGGCTGAGCACGTTTGCGATTGCGAATTCAATTAACGCAGCAAATACAAAGAGCAGGCAAGTAGCCATCCAAATGTCGATGGCTTTAGTGTAGGATACCCGGGGCAGCGAAGCATTGACTGATGAAATTTGTGTGGTCATAGTGAGTACGGTGAGAACACCGAGGGAAATACGACCCGGCACTGACCCGACGTTTAACCAAAAGGACAACCATGAAAGTACCACGATCAGAATGGTGGGGATGTACATCTGGACGACATAGTAACCAATACTCCGTGTCAGATGAAAATTGGCCTGGAGGCAACTGTGATTGCCTAAAAGAGAAAAATATGACTATCAAATCGGGTAATGTAACTTCAAATTCATGGATTGTATTATTTATAATAGCTTTGACAAAATAAAATTACTTTAAAATAAAAGTTCCAGGCTAGAATTGGAAGTCGGCTTCCCGATTTCCAATTCTGAGCCATTATTTATTACACCACCCACACATTCAAGCTTACAGCGCATAGTATTCCCAAGCGGTCACCCACCTAGGTACCAACAAGACACCACGTTACCTAACTTTGGTGATCGTACGAGAACGAGTGTTTGAATGTGATATACGTAAAATGTCCTACCAGGATTCATTATTGGTAGTCATAATTTTAACATAAGATATGCAGATGACTGATAGCAGACACAGAAAAGAAACTACAAAAGATCCTACAAAAAGTAGTAAAAAAAAAGCGAGAAAGGTGAGATCTTGAGACATGTTTTAACTGTTCACAGCTTCCTGATATTTGTAGATGCATGTTTTTGTGCGAGAACTAACTTCTCCATCACGTTCTATAAATGCTCAATTGGGATCATGCTGGACAAATGTGTGGTAGCCAAACCGTTAGTCGGAAGTCTCCTCCTGACCATTTTTGGGTAACTTGGGCAATCGATGGGCACAATGAATAACTCTGTAAGATAACTCATCTTTGTTGCAAATGGTCACGAATTAGTGCAATATACTGTTCAATGACGTGTTTAGGCGGACACACCAAACACAATTATGAAACAACCACTAACCTGTACGGTACCTTATTAACAACCGGGCTCCGTGGACTACTACTAGCTTGAAACAAGACTGATCTTGCTGCTCTACTGACTGTAGTTTGTTACTAAAAACAATTCCTGTTATAATCTTCTGGTCATGATCATTAAGGATTCATGGTCAGCTCCTGTGCTGTCCATCAGGTATTCTCGGTACACACGTGATCGAAGGATGTCAAATATGCCCACAATTTCAGAAACTGATAATACATGTCGCCTTGCCATGTGCAGTCGAGCTTGTGTTTACACTAAATTACCAGAATTTAAAGCACAGCTGATATAGGGCAAATTATTTCTATGACGTCATGGTATGATGGCGACTAATTCCATTACCTTTACATGCTGCTACCCATGGTCTGGTACGTAGGGTATTTATTTATTAATTACTGGTATTGAAACAGACCATTAATATTTTTATGAAGATTAAACAAATAAATAAAATAGTATAGAATTTATTAAAAATTCAAAATGCTACTTATTTTTATATTTTATTTCTATTTTGTTGAATCAATTTTCAATATCAAATGATTTCAGAAACGGTGAAATAACCAGGTTTCGAAATAAACTAGAAATAAAGTGAATTCAATAGGAAAGTAAAAACTGTTCGATTCCAATCGAACTGGAGCAAGTTTGAGCCAAATGCAGATGTTTGTTGAGCAATCAAGACTTTCTCATTCCAAATGCTGTTTACATAATTTTCAAAATTTTTTACTTGTTAAAATAAAAATTCAAAATATTTTCCCACTTCATACCCTAAATGCAAAGGTCTTGACACTTACCTTCTTGTCTTACGAAGTTTTCGCATTCAGACTGTGTAACCCTTTCCATGAGGAATTGTGTATCTGCCACATTGCTACTAATCTGGACACTTTTCTCCTTGAACCACTTCAGCAGCAATGTTGAGTTTGTGTAACTAACTGACAAGAGCAACGGAGAAAGTTTATTTGTTATCTGTTTGTTCTCATTTTAGACATGAAAGATCAAAAGTTAGTCAGAGACAATAAAAATTATTGGAATAATATGTATTTAAAAAATTATTCTCGGAGTCTTGATTAAGAATTATAAAGTAGGATATATATATATATATATATATATATATATAATGGGAAAGAGAAAGTGAGTATGAAAGTATGGCGATATATATATATATATATATATATATATTATATAAAAATATATAATATCTTATATAAAGATATGTAATAATTATGCTTGATATATATAATTATGCATACATATGTTTATATAGATATATTCACATGCGTAAGTACACTAATAATTGCAAGATGCTTTTTGCTATCGTCACATTTACAGGAATTCATGCACGCACGCACACACGCAAAAAAAAAAAAAAAAAAAAAAATTAAATAATGTACATTGTACACCTTAGCTGGTCCCTTGGTCCATTGCGACATACAACTATAAACAAAACAAACATGACAAAAACTGTTTTAGACTTGTTTCATAGTCAATTTTTAATTTTTTTTTGCATTGCACTAGAGAAAAAGAGGCAGTATCTTTTCATGTGGATAATACATTCATCCAAAACTCTTCAAATAAACAAACCAAAATGTCAGAATTTTTAAAATAGGGAGAACAACAAAAAATGATTTGTCTTCAGTTTACATCTACAGATTTTAAACTTGTTTGAAAATTAAAGTTCCTGATAAAAAAGTGACAATCTTGCTTAATGTAAATCAGGTAATGAACTACGTGAGTGTTCTAACGTGTAGTTATGTGATGTGTTTCTCACCACATACATTTTTACTCCCTGACATTACTTGACTGCAAAATTGTATTTTTTCTAAATTTTAAATAAGGTTAAAAGTTTGTAAATTTCTTCATGTTATTTGATGTAAATATTTTACTAATAAATTCAAGATACACAGAAATGAATTCATTCAAGCTTGAATGAATGTGCACAGAAAAGTAATGTGTTTTTTCTTTCATGACTACAGTTCGTAGATATGAACGAATATTTTATTTATTATTATGTTCTTTCACGTACTTATGTTGATACACACATAAACAGTTTATATATTGTGCACTGATTGATGAAAGAAAACAAGCAGAATAAAATTTGCTAACTTATGTCCGTTTGTCTACGTTTATACAAAGAACAATACAGAAATTTCTATAGATTATCTCCAAAATGTTAAAAATAGATCGATATACGATGTGAAAGAGAGAAGCAACGTGTATGTTGACCCTTTTACACTGTCACAATAATTAATTATTTATACGTGCGGACGTATGCGTAAACACCACACGGAATTAGAAGGACGAATAATAGGACAACAAAATTACTTAACCTTTTTTTTCCCAGGACTCGTAATCTTGAGCCTCCGAAGGAGGATAAAAAGCCAAAGTCGGCAACTCAAAACTAGCAGCTCCTCTCCGCTTCTGAAAAATTGGCCCGTTGCTTGCCGCTTGATTTCCAAATTAACACAGATAAGAAAATTTATTGTCTACTTCTTTCGCTATGTATGTATTCACTCTCTACATTACACTTTAGGATTTCATCGCTTAGAAAGACTTTTACTTCAAAGACAAACAATTTACTGGTTCAGGAAATACATTGATAAAAAAAAAAAAAATCAGATCAACCATTCTACAAACAGCTTTCCTTGTCAGTTCATTTTCATTATTTATACAATATTTTTGTCATATGCATTTAACGATAAAACAAAAAACAAAAGTAACAAAACAATACTGTAAATAGTCATAACCAGTTTAGAATTACTAATTTAGAAGTCTTATATTGGTAAAATATAGACTGACATTCTTACTATTAATTAAAAATTTTCATGTTAACATAACAAAATAAAAGACATTATCTATTTTTTGTTTTCAACATCTCGAACTAATTCTTATACACTGTATTTTTCTCGTCATTCATAATTTTAAAACTAGTATTAATAAAAGAATGGTAAAATTGTCAATTTTGGTCATCAATATTATTATCACTATTCTAGTATTAGGATTAACATTAGAAAACAGAATTACTTTGAAAAAAGAAGTTTGCCAACCACACAGTATTTATATGTAAAATCGTATTTACTACCCCTTCTATTCGCTTTTCTTTTTTCCACTCCATTTTCTTCGAAATATTTGTTACTTAGAAGCATGTTTTTCGGAGTGACCTTAATATTTCAAAACTCTGATACGGTTTCTATATCACTGCATGCACAGAAAAAAGAGGATAAAACGAACACTAAATTGATTGGTTATTAGCGCTTTTCTGGCTAGCGTTATAATAAAAAAGAAAAGACACGATTTACCTAATGGATTGCCAACAATGGCTAGTCTCTCACGGGACATTAAGGCTGTCTAGGACAAAAGGATAACCAATTAAACCAGTTGCCGAGTAGCCCGTTTAGTCTGGCTTTGAATGCCAAATAAATACGTTACGAATGCAAATTGATCCATGAAGTGAATGATGGAATCCAGTTGGAGATGTCGACACTCATTTCTGCTTGATTTGAAGCATAACGATACCTCCCCCTCAAAATAAAATAAAAAGATTATCAAACCAAAAATGACAGACATTCCCTTAAATTTTATTAATGGTTTGATTTATAAAAAAAGTTGACATTGAGGTGTATTTTCGGAAATTTTATTTTCTGAAAGAAAATAAAACCTTCTGCAACAATATTTTCACTATTGCCCGAATTAATAGCGAAAAAGAAAAAAAATGGAATCAGAATCATTTACTAAGAAAAAATATTTATTTCTAACCAGCTAAACAAGGGTTCTTGCAAAAATTCGTCCTTTTTGCTGAGAATAAGATAAGCTATCCCCTGAGTAACACAATGTAAAAAAGAATAGCAGAAAAACTTAAAAATTACAATGCAAAAAAAAAAAAAAAAAAAAAAAAAAAAATTGCGCCCACCTGCTGTGTCAGTGATAACAATAAAAAAGGGGAAGAGCCTTAGCTCTACAGTACACTTTCAATCCTTTCAAGGTTTAAAAGTTTTTTTTATCTTTTTTTTTTTTACTTAAACACGTGGTAAAACACTTTAAAACGTACGTGTATGCTCCTTCTCAAACGGCTTTAGCTCCAAACTCCACTTATGGACTTCTTTTCAACTTTTTTTTCTGTGTCTTCTTCGAGAGGACTTCTCAAAACTTTCTCTGAAGAGGAAACTTGCCCTCAGCAACTTTGTTACCCATGCATCCTTCACTTATGGGCAAATGCTGCCTGCCTTTTCAGCAGGGAGAAAGAAACAACCTCCTGTCTCTAAGCGGTTTCGTTTCAAACTGCTGCTAAAGTCCGGTCCCAGTTCTCCCTTTCAAAGGGGGGCAATTCACCTTTTGAACCGTCCAATCACAGTCCATTAAAAAAAAATATATATCAGCAGTTTCTTAGGGCCAGTTACACAGTGAGTATAAGATAATGGGGTGTATAGAGTTGTGGTCAACTTGTCTGTCGTTTCTAGGCTGACTAAACTGTCGAATTTGCTCCACAGTGGTGAGTTTAGTGGCTTCCGTCAATATTTTGCTCTAGTGTTCGATATTAGCAAGCCCTGCCACAATTTGTCCTGTTATCATGTCGCTGGAATAATTTTATTGCCAACCACAGTTTGTTGTGTTTGTGCAAGTGACTATAAACAGGGCTCGTAACTGAGCTAAAAATGCGTGAATGACTCCCTTTCTGCCTCATTCCTTGTGCATCCCCTGACAGCGATGAGCCGTATTTGCTGTAACAGCTATTCTTCTGTGACAGGGTTGGGTGTCTCGGCCCCCACTAGATCGAGTAGCAGCTTGTTTACCTATGTTCGCCGTCCTCAGCTCGTTCCGGATAATTGCTGGGTCATCTCTTTATAACGGACCCATGTGTCAACATTGCTCAGTCGCTGTCTGTTGCGTCCGGTTCTATCATAGGTCGTTCCAGTTTTCTGACATGTGACATGTTTGGCTGGCCACAAAGTCCTTCCTTTCGTAGTGCGATATTTTCCTTTTGTAATTCAACAAGTTGTTGCATAAGCTGCAAATATTATTGGTCCATAACTGGTTTCGTCGTCATGTTTCAAAGTCGTCAATTTGAGCGTTGGTATTTTTTGTAGTTCTAGAAAAATTCTATCGGCGACGCCATGTAGAGTGACGGTTGCAATCTGTCCACCACTTCAGGCTTTCCGCGAGCCTTGTTTATATTTCTGTTTTGCACATGTGTGCCACGTCTTGCACGTGACCGGGTTACTCCAGTTCGTGAATAGATTACCGATGTGGTTCTTACAGCCGTCCCTCCGTATGATACATCCGCCTTTCCTACTCTACAATAACCAATACTTTACAAATACAATTTTTTATTCTATATACTTTTATGAAACTTAGTAGAATTGTCAGAGGCGATAAATCAGAATTATTTTCTCTTTTGTACATCCATACAAAAATAGTCTAACAGTTCACACTCCAAAATTTCATTAAAATTTCATTGTTCGGTTCTTCAAACATGCCCTTATTTAATAAATTAAATAATGTGTTCATGCAAGCAACAACTCTAAAAATACTTTTTTGAGCTTTATTGAATTATTTTTAGTAAGATCCGAGAGGAGTTTTCAGTAAATTCACACTTGATATTGCATAAATGTTTTACTGAAATTATATCTTCAGGGATTTTTCTTTATATAACTAACAAAATTTGACCCCCATGAAAAAAAAAAAAATTAAAATTAAAAAGTACTCACGAGATATCGAAAAGGGTGATGAAACTTAACCTCCAAAAATATTCCCCTATTCAGTAAAACATTTATTCATTAAGGAATAAGTACTGAAAATTTCATTTGAATTGGATCATTCACTGATTTTTAGCAAATGTTTTTTGCTTTCATTTTGGCAAAAAAACATCCATTTTTGTGGTATCGAAAAATTTAGAACAGAAAAATATACTGGCTGATGACAATTGAAATGTTTTCTCACTCTGTAATGTGTATGTCAAAACGGACATTACTTCTTGCGATCTAGTTCCACAAAATAAGAAACTCTGTCGTGTGAAAGAATAGAATAAGTCATTCGATTAGTTCTAAATTGGGTATTCTAATTAAAATTAAAAATAAAATAACTATGAAAATGATAGTCAATATCTCATCTTTTTAAAAAATTTATTCAGTGTCTTTGATTAAATAATAACCTTTCTTTCCTGAAGACACAGTGAAAGAATTTAAATGAATTTTTTAAAATTCGAATAATCTATTCAAATTTTTAGCGTAGATAATTTTCTTTTTTAGCCTAAGGCTAAATTTGCAACATAATATCACATTCACATTGACAATGTGATTTTATATATTTATCGGTCACACAATATGTTCTGCCCTGCTTAATAATGATATATTCTGCTGCTATGGAAATACGGATTCTAATCTCGAACTACTTTTCATGTTATCAATGAGACCAGGTTGATAACATACCGCGTTTTATTTCTTTTATTTCATGTTTGTTTGTTTTTTTCTGGCTAGCAACTTTTCCTGGTTTTAATGATTAAAAAAAAAGCCCGAATAAAACAAGTGTTGAGCATCCTGTTCGACCAAAAATTTTATTTTTATTTAAGGTGAATGCTTGTTTATTATTTATTTAAAAATGAGTATTTCCCATAGCAAATACAGTTAAGTAAATATTTTGTTTAATTTCTTTCTTTATTTCCTCCTTTCGAGTGATTCGAAAGTTAACTGATGCATCTAGTCTCAATTTGCCGTCATGACTGATACCACCATGATAGAAATTCATTGTCTGCTGCAACTTGTGCTAAATAAAAAAAACCAAATAGTGAATAATTGTGGATAGAAAGTTGTTTGTTTAGATTAAAATTCGGAAAGTACTGAGCATAAAAGTAAAGACAATAAAGTAAAATACCACTGCAGAATTATTAAAACACTGTAGTCATTTTTAATAGTTAAGATTAACTGTATACTAGTGTAGTACTCATAAACATAATAAAATATGTGTGTTTGCATAATATCCGAAATAAAAGGGGAGATTATGAGACAAAGTGGAATTGTTTTTTATCAAAGACGGGTTTCACCGGATAAAGCTTATGTTCTCTTTAGCGTCATGTATACGGGTAAATAGTAGTATGTATGAATATGTATATACAAATATATATCTGTATTCCCTTTTATTTCGGATAATATTATACAAACACGCATATATACAAGTAAAGGCCTCAATGATACGTATATATATATGTGTGTGTATGTGTTTTTTGTGGATAGGTATATATCGATGGGCATGTATATGTACATGTATGTACAAGTATGAAAAATGGCTTTAATACATGTATATTCCTGGGTGGATGTATATGTAGGCACACATCTGTAAGAATGTATATATGTATAGTTCACACACACACACATATATATATATATATATATATATATATATATATATATATATATATTATATATATATGTGTGTGTGTGTGTGTGTTTTGTAACGTCAACGAACACTCATTGCCACTTTTGCAATGTCAACGAATACTCGTTGCCACTTTTGTAATGCTCGTTGGACAATACTGGTGTTAGACGAATAGCACTAGCACTAATAGCACTTGCTCGATAATACTCACTTGAAAAGTAACCACCGAATAGTTATCCCGATAATATCCATATAGCGATCACTTAGATGACACGGTAATCCTCGTATATATGGGAATTTCGTTTACCACCACGTGATCTACTTATTTAAAATGGGAACTTTTTAAATCAGTGAATCTACGTTTTAACTGATTAAGGGGTTGCTTATGTTCCCACCTTTGTCTCTATACCATGTATATAATTTGCCGATCTGTTTTTTTTTTATAACGCCATCTTCCCAGAATTTCTTTCCGTGCTGATACATCTTAAAAATACCTTATCTCCAGGTTTGAAGTATCTACTTATATTATTATTTTTTGATGTTCTCGCCTTGCGTTCTGGTAATAACTTATGGAAAACGGACTTAATCTTCCTGGCGAACATCAACTCTCCAGACACGGTGTTCGAGTTTGGCCAATAAGTATATCATCTCATTAAGAATTTAATTCTATAAATTTCTGGATGTCCTCTATGAAATTCTTTTAACACACGTCTTTGCAACGATGCTGGTATCACCACACTCTCTTTTTCTAGTCTGTCCAGTTCATTATTAATTGGATCCAAGACCGCAAAAGGTACACTCCTTTTGGGCTTAAATGTCGGTGTTACTTTTAACATAAACGTAGCTTTGCTTTCGTGCATGTCCCTAGACCCCCTGAGAAAATTTCTGGAAAACTCTTTTTCAGTTCATTTTTTTATTTTTCAGTTGTATTAATACTGGGGTAACAATATTTATTTTGTTGCAAAAAGAGTTAATTGGAAGGTCCCAAAGATCAAACAATGCAATCCAATCTGTTCCAAACAAATTAGCAGTATTCTTTAATACAAACACCACCGCATTTTTGGTTTTTCCCACAAAAATACAACAACGAAAAAAACAAACAAAAAATAACAAAAAAAAAAACAACGTTATAGCTGAATTCACCCAAAAAGTTCAATCTTTTTCCTTAGACTCCATGCGCAACTTTAAGTCAATAAACTGGGTTTACCCATTTTTCTCTGTCTGTTCATTTATGATAGTGAGATCAGATCCTGTATCTAGTTGCAGTTTTATTTTTACATCATTAATTTGCACAAAAACAAATTTCCTCTTGTTAATTTCCCTTTTAAGCTTCTTATCATTACTCCATGTATTTATAATGTTCAAATACGTTTCATTTTTCTACATTTTTTTTATACCTGCAACGCGTACTTTTGTGTCCTAGTCTCCCACATTCATAGCATTTTTTGTTCTTGAAGAAACAATCACTTTTAAAATGCTTATGTCCACAACCGTGGCAATTATTAGGTATCGAGGGGCTGGTTATAGTCTTTTTTTACTGGACAGTAGGAGTTGAAAAACGTTTGTAGTTTTTTCTCTTAGTTGATCGGACACTATGTATCTGTGAATTGTCTTTCTCATCAATTCTTGCGGTATTGAGTTTCAAATTCACAATAATTTGATTCTCTTAAGCTATTTTCTGGAGAGTTAATTTGGGGTCCATTTCTAATTTAATAAATATCCTGGATCTTATCTCCGCGTCCTCATTAAAAATTAAACCCTGTACGAATATCAGACATTTAAATAAATCCGGAGTTAAACATGAACTTTTCACATTCTCGATTCAACAACTCCTGCATAAGTGACAAAATGTTCATCGTCGGTCTTTACTAAGTTAAGACATTGTCATCGTGTATTAAATAATGAACTCCTATCACCAAAAATTTTCGATAGTATTCGAACAGTCTCATCAAAATTTATCTCTCCTGTTTTTTTTTTCGGCAAAATATAATTTACATATTTTTCATGTTCAGCAGGGGGAAATTTCCTTAATACTTTCTCTTCATCATTCCAATGTGAACAATCCCTTTTGAAGATCCCTTCGTATCTTCTATAATAAACTGGAAAAGTTATGCCTTCATCCAGATTGCGCACAAATTCGCTGATTAAATTAGCAACAGCATCTAGAGTGAAGGAATCTGAAGTTTTTCCTTCCATCATTTTGGTAAACAACTGAAAAAACCTCTGTTGTTGTAATTGTAATTGCTACTCATGTTGTTTTTGTTGTTGCATTTGTTTTCTTTCTTGTAGTTTTTGTTACTGCAACATTGGAACCATGACAGCTTTTAATTCTTCCATTCCGTTGTACTCTCCTGAATATTTAGCAGATTATTTTTCCTCGTGTAAATTGAACAAATCCTCGTGTAAACTCAAGGAATTCACGTTGTCACTTTTGTGATGTCAACGAACATTTGTTGTCACTTTTGTAATGTCAACGAATACTCGTTGTTACTTTCGTAATGCTTGTTACAGTAGAGACTTTGTAATCGCAAATACAACTATAGTAACGCCGTTGAACAATACTGGTGTCAGACGCCTTCGAATAACACTCGCAATAATAGCACTTGCTCGATAATACTCGCTCGTAAAGTAACCACCGAATAGTGATCCAAATACTAATCTGTATAGGGTATTTATTTCTGAAAATACAGAAATTGTGACACATGGCCTGAGGGGGGGCGGATTGGGATAGGATTGGTCTTCCTTACCTATCCTAGTTCTAGTTAATCCGACTCACGACCCATTCATTCATTACAATTTACTCATTCACACAAAAACTTATCAATCCTATATACACCAAAATGCTCATTCACCACAAGAACCTCTCAATCCTAAATACACCAAAATACCGCATATTCACAGGGGACCTACAAAACACCCCATGAGATAAAAATTTCAATCTCCATATAGTCCAATATATAAAAATTTCATGATTCATGAAATGATGGCGGGTCGGGGGAGACAACCTAAAATATAACACAAAGATAAAACGAAAACAAAACACTGTTAGTAGCACATGTCCACCGTTCAAAATAATAAGAGAGGCCGCTGTATTCTACCGACAGGCAGAATCAGCACACATGCTAATGGAATAGGAAGGGTCAAAATAAATAACGGAATGGGAAAAGCCGAGATGAAAACAAGGGAAAATACAAACTGGGGAGATTGAGAATCTCGACATCGATAATGACAAAAGAGAATGCCGGGAACAGGTCTGGAAGAAAACATTCACATTAACTAAGAAAACAAAATAGTGTCTAAATTAATCAGGGGAGGGTTGACAGGAACTCGAGCCGTTGCACTCAGGGGGGCTTAAAAGAGAAAATCAACGCTAGCTCCGTCCTCACGAATCAGGATCGCCCCAGTCACCCACCTGTCGCTGAAATCAAACGCTTTCGATCCGATCTGACTTTTAAGCAAAACTGATGTTTAAAAAAAACAACCAGATCCTGATGCAAGATTCATCCCGCAAGATTCCCTCCTTTCGCATCGTCCACACCACAATTTTTGGCACGGCTAGCAACGTAAAAAGCACCATCCATTTTAACCCGGAGAACGAGGGCAACACATTGTCACAGGCGATCGATGTGCGCGAGCCGATCGGGAGCGATACGAGCCGTCAACTCGCTGACATAATCCCAGAAAGGGCGCACCTGAGACAATGGTAAAAGGCGTGCGAAGCCGTTTCCTCTAAGCCAAGGTTACATCGATGACAGTCTAGCAAATCTGCCTCGCCCCATCTGAGGAATACGTCATTGGGAGGTAGCACGTTCCGAATCAGTTGCTAGCTAAGCGAAAACTCGGAGTTGCTGAGATAATACGCTGCTTGCAACAAGGAAAGCAACGAGACAGTCACACAGATGATCATTCACGACCCCCTCCACTAATTCAAGATACAATAGTCTCGGAGACTAAGAAAGGTCACTGGACCTAGGAATGAATTCAAAACCGACCGACACTTGCTGAGGAAACTCCACAATCTTCTACGATCGCGACGGCACTTAACCCAATAAATGGGAAGAGTGATTCTAAGGCTAAAACTAAGCGCCCAAAACGAGTCCTCCATCAAAACGATGCGTAGGAAAGCCATCCTAGAGGCGTGGCGATGACTCGCCAGGTATGGCAATCCCAGCCCCCATGACACGGACGCGGTAACAAGCTTATTTACAGACTCAATGTTTGCGACCACCCCATAAGAGAGAAGTCAACAAACGCTCGATCACCTCCCAGTGGGATCAGCAAAGAGGAAGTACAGTCAAGCGGTAAAGGATTTGTGACAAGACGTAGGTGACACACGCCTCATCTCTACCCTTCAAGGACAACCTCCTTCGGAGCCAAGTCAGAACCGACGCTTCGATTTTTGCCTGTACCTCTGACCAATTCTTCGCAAGCTGAAGTCCCGGACCGAACCACATTCCAAGAATGTGGACGAGTTCATCAGTCCAACTAAAGGGCCCCGGAAGCCCGACTCCCTTCCAGACACATAACCGCCACCCGGAAGACTTGTTATGATTGATCTTGGGCCCCTTCGCCTTCTGGTATAAATATCTTCCCATAACAGTTATTAATATAAATATCTCCATTGTTATATTTATTTAACAAAAGTATATGCAAAATAGATTTGACTTGTTAAGATTTGATGTGTTAAGACATTTTCGTATACTTACAACTGGCTATTTGTATGTAACACACTTGCTTGTCAAATGGAAAATTTCTCAGGTCCATCTTGCAAGTTAATGTTAGGGTTATCCTGAAAAGGCAAAGATATAAAAATATACTTATCAACAGCAACAAACTTATATATCTACAAGATACTGACATATTTTAGAGTTCATATAGAAACAGTTGCACCGCTGATAATCAATAATTGACCATATAAATATTTTGATAGTTTACCCTTATTTTTTTGCCAATCTTTAGTGAGAGTAATTATGTTACTGATTATCAACCGATTAATCTCTCTCTTATGAAGCACTAGAAGACTTGTTCATCCACTTGTCGCCTAGGGCTAAATTTAACGTGAAACCTTTTTGAACTAGCATTAAAGAAAACATTTAGATAGCTTTATTGGAAATATATAACGATTTCTTGCACGCCAAGCAAGTCAATAAAGTCACTAAATAAAATAAATCTTTAATTATTAATATACATATTTGCTTATAAGATAATTCTCTTGTTTTATTTTTAAAATAAGTGTCATTTAGTAAGTTTACTTTATTAAGAATGTCTGTTATCACTAAGAATTATTATATTAAGAACATTTAATACATTGTATATGTTAAATTACTTATACATTGGCATGAATAATTCTATACTTTATATTTCAGCGTAACTTTTCTATTTTTAATGAAAGTGAAAGAGGACGTAATTTTAGAAATTATAGGAAAGCATTTCATGTCGCAATGTTTGTTTTATCTTTAATTGTTGTTTCAGTATCGTCGATTTTTTCCCAGTCATTTATAATCCAAACATTTTTAACAACATTTACCGATAATTTTTTTCTTTTATCCTTTTCGTATTTATTGATTAACATTTTTATGGACGGAGAATTATTTTCAAATTTATAAGAAAAGCGTTTCAAATCGTAACGTTATTTTGTTTTGTTTACTATTGGTTCAGAATAGTCAATTTCTTCCTCTATTATTTATTTTTCAAATATTTTTTAACAACAATAAAAAACAGTTTTCATATATTTGATGATAATTTTATACTTTTATTCTGTACTTATTTATTAATTGGTTTCTATTATTGTTATTTAAATTAATAATAATAAGTGGTACATTTAATGAACTGTTTACTCCAACATCCAGTGTAAAATATATATGTGTGTTTATGCGTGTATGTTTCTCTGTGCATATATATATATATATATATATATATATATATATATATATATATATATATATATATATATATATATTGAATATCCACATAGATACAAATATGGAACGTTTCACAAATTTGCGTGTCATCCTCTGATGTTCTCTCCTTGTCATGGTGGAGAGGCTTACGTGGTCTCATGACTCTTAGAGTGATGCCGTTAGAAGGTTCTAAACTCCTGGTAGGTGCAACCGTGGCAGCAGGTTCGAAGACGAGGACCAAAACTAAGTGCAATCAGCCCTCAAAACCCCAACGGTGGAACAAGCAGATGATGATTACAAGAGGAATACGCATGACGGACATGTTACAGAAGGCGCCACTCGAAATTATAACCGAGTCAGCGTTAGCCCGGTGAAGTTTCATAACTGAATCCTGCATGCCTCATTACATATGTGCTGCAGAGGAAGGTCATGGAATCAAGTGTGTGGGTCACTTCCTGGCAAACAAATCACGCCATCGGCACTTTCTTCTACTCTGATTTTCTTTCACTGTCAACTAACTCTTGCCAAACCAAACGGTGATAGGGAATGGATAACAGGAGTAGGTTTTGGGGAAACTGGAAGCTTCTCGGCCTGAATTTGTACGTTGAATTGTGTGATATATATTTAGCCAATCCAGAGTTGATTAAAGCCTCTAGTACATCGCCAAAAATAAGCCGATAGTTAGAAGAATCAGACGGTTCGTCTGAATTCTTAAAGACTGGAACTACAGAAGAGGATTTCCAACAAACAGGAAAGCAAGAAACAACAGCATTTACTGTAGAGTTTAAAGAGATCAGGAGTTAGTTCAGAAGCACATAATTATTGCAGGGATAATATCAAATCCACGTACTTTGTGGGGATCCAGTTTAGAGATGATAGCCGGAACCATGGACGGTGTTATAGGTATATCACTCAACAGAGACGTAGTTCTAAGTGGAAAGTTAGGCAAAAATACTTCAGATGAGCCAAGAGTAGAACTTGAAGAGAATTTACGAGCAAAACGTTCTGCTTTATCAGCAGAAGAGGTTAAAGCCTCAAATTGAGTGAAGAGAGTTGGGTAGAAGACACTCTTATTTAACACACTATTATAGAGCCTCCAGTAGTTACGATAATTATTTTATATTACTTATTAACATTTTATTATATCGTACAATTGTATCCTGCACTTTGAATAGCCTCAAACCGCCGAGTTTCCCCTCATTGCCATTAAAACATGAATCCTAATTTCACATTCAGATGAACTAATATAACTTACTTTTATGAACAGAAATATCTTTTTACATTAAATGAAATGTAGAAAACGGATGCACGCAGGATTTGTTTTCTATGAAAATGCCTACACACTTATCATGTATATATTCAGAAACAAAGATTCAATTTATATCAATTGTTCTGCCTGAGTACCAATTTAAATATAATTCAGTCAAAATGAAATTATGAATTACATTTAAAAATTATTATATATTTTACTAGAGCTACAAAAATTTATTTTTGCCACAAAAACGGGCATAGTCAAAAATGTAATAAGGAAACGAAGAGCGAAAAGTTATAAATACATGTATAATTGTCGTAAAGAGGCAAATCGAAAAAAATATTTTAAAATAAAAATGGGTGACCAGTTAACGTCCCTAACTCTTGTACACACACACACACACACACACACACACACACACACACACACACACACACACACACACACACACGCACACAAATATATTAGGTCATCCCATAAGTTCTGTCCGAATTTTAACTTTTTGTTAAAATAAACGAAATTTAAACAGTATTTTATAATGTCTAATGTAGCTGAACATTATTTTTATGTTTAGATGCATTTAAACTGATCAAATTTTATTTCAGAGAACAATAAAATAAAATTTTGTTTAACATGGAAGTACCCAAGAATCATTTGAGGCACATAATGCTTTATGAGTTCAAGAAAGGAAACTCAGCAGTCGAAGCGGCTAGAAACATTCACTCAGTTTATGGAGAGGAATGTGTGAATGAAAAAACTTGCAGAAGATGGTTTGCAAAATTCAGAGGTGGACTAAATGCAAGGATACACCCTTGAAGATGAAGATCGAACCGGACGTCCAGTTGAGTTTGATGAAAAGCTTCTTGAAGCAGCCATTGAAGAAAATCCTGCTTTATCAGTTGAGGAATTGGCAGTGGTTCTCGGTTCAAACCATACAACTGTTCATCGTCATCTTCAGCAACTTGGAAAAGTTCCTAAACTTGGAAAATGGGTGCCTCATGAATTGTCTGAAAACAACCTCAAATCCCGAGTTGACATCTGCTCTTCTCTCCATTCCCGCCAACTTGTTTCACCTTTTTTTGGATAGACTTGTGACTGGCGACGAAAAATGGATCTTTTATCGAAATGTTAAGCGTCGTAGACAATAGCTTGGTAAAGGGGAAGGACCATAGCCACAGCCGAGAAGGGAACTTCATGGGCAAAAGGTTCTTCTTCCAATCTCGTGGGATTGCCACTTTGAATTCTTACCACCTAATGCCTCAAATATACTGTCAGCAATTAGAGCGTTTGAACCAAGTTTTGAGGAAAAAAAGACCTACTCTAGTGAATCGAAAACAGGTGATGTTTCCTCAGGACAATGCGCGACCACACACAGCAAGGATCACGTCAGATCGAAGAACTTGGTTGGGAGAAAATTCCTCATCCACCTTACTCTCCCGACCTTGCTCCTTCAGACTAACATTTGTTTCGTAGCTTACAGAATCATTTGGAAGAAACAGCTTTTGTAACACAGGAAGAGGTTAAAACTGATATTTGTGAGTTCTTCGAATCAAAGCCAAAAGAATTTTACAGTAATGGAATTAGTAAGCTTGTTAATAGATGGAAGGAAGCCATAGATAATCAGGGAAAATACATTGAATCTGTAATTAAATGTAACATTTGGTCACTTGTTTTCTTTATTCAAAATTCGGACAGAACTTATGGGATGACCTGATAAATACAAACTCTCATATCCGCTAAATTACCCTCACCGTCTTGAATTTATTTTTACTGATGATATATTTTAGCGATATTCGCATAAGTAAACTTTTCGAAAATTCTTTAAATATACTAGAATGTTTTTCAATAAAAACATTCTTTAAGAAATATCACTATTTTACTACTTATTACAACTACTTATTTATAGTAAAAATAGATATGAGTTCGTCATATTGATGAAACTATTTAGAAGTTATAACATCGAGAGAATTAAATCATTACTTTATAAAAGCTTGAGTAGTCCTAGGATGCAGCCTATACTGGCCGTATACATGATATATAAAAATGAATATATTATTTTCCAATATATAATTTAGACATATCATATCGATTAGTTTTCGTTCAGATCCTTTCAAGTTCGTGGATTAATTTCTTGTTAGCCTTAGAAAATTGATTAAGAAAAATATCAAATAGTTTTTATTTACTCAAGTACTTTCAATCTCATCTGGGACCATCTTCAGAGGGGTTAAGTTGTCTGTATTGAAACACATTTTACTTCTAATTTAATTATTATTAATGCTCTAGTCTATATTGAGCACTTTATTGTCAGAATTTCTATTAAATGTAACGTTAAATTATTTATTGTTACATATATTATTTGCTAGTATTAATGCATTAATAGCTCGAATTTATATATATATATATATATATATATATATATATATATATATATATATATATATATATATACATATATATATATATACATATATATATATACATATATATATACATATATATATATATATATATATATATACATATATATATATATATATACATATATATATATACATATATATATATATATACATATATATATATACATATATATATATACATATATATATATATATATATACATATACATATATATATATACATATACATATATATATACATATATATATATATATATACATATATATATATATATATATATACATATATATATATAGTCGTTTTTTTTTGCCTTTGATATATATATATATATATATATATATCAAAGGCAAAAAAATCAGGCACAAAAGCCACTCCCTTCTACATACAAAGGGAGTGGCTGGAAGGAACTCATGTGTAATTGGTTAATAATATTAAGTGACTGTTATTCAGAAAAAATTGTGAATCCTCTTCGATTTTCAAACTACTAAATAAATTTTCAACTACTAAATTCAATCGATAAAAGTTAAATAATTTCTCTTACCGAAGGGTGAAAAGGATTTCTCCTGTTTCATACATTCGCAGCATCCTGTTTGGCATAGTGACGTCGTGGAAATTGGATCGCTTCTCATTAGGAAAGTACAAGTCTGGAACCCAGATCTTTTCGATGGCGTTTGCATCCAATTCAAGGTAGCTGACATTAACGATTGTTTGTAAAATCAGACGATATTCTGTCCATCGCTGATAAAGAAACATGCTCAGTGTGAAATCCTAGTGGTACAAGAAAACAAAAATAACATGGGAGAATAAAAGAATTTCTAATCACAAATTACAAAATCTTTTAATTTTATTTAACCACGAATTCTGAAATAAATAGTTTCAAGAAATATGAGAAGATGGTTTCCTTAGATTATTTAATCTATGTATATGCGAAGAATATATATATATATATATATATATATATATATATATATATATATATATATATATATATATATATATATATAATATTTATGCGTTGATTGGTACAATTTTGACATAAAAATGCTACCCTGATCTTGACACCTGACACAACCACACACACGCACACACAAACACGCATACATAGACACGCAATACGTGTTATGTTATGATGTCGATTTGGGGTTAGTAGAGACAAACGCCAAATAACACGTAACAATAAAAAGGGTTTTAATAGGTTGTTAAAAAGGTACAGAAATCGCCTGAGTAGTCAATAACTAGCTCAGCCAAGAACTTCTCTGTCTTCCTGTCTCTCTCGTGTCAACTGACATGCCACTATTTAAGGTCTTTGTTCACAGACGCACACAAGTTCATCTTCAAGAGGGGTGGTAGGTTTCCGACACAACAATCACTAATGCCATAAACGTTTTTCTTTCCTTGTTTTTTGAGCTATCTGCATCCTCGTAGATATAATTTTCCATCTCTCTTTTTTATGAGTTTTATTGTTATTTATAAATATGGATAAAATCGTGCACTTGTTGAATTCATTTCTATCGAAAATGTCGAATTTGTTACCTTTGAAAGTTTTCAACATTTCTGTTGTAACACTTGCCGCTACAAACTGGTGATCATCAACTACCGCATATATTACAATCCAGTGGCAGGGTTATTGTAGTCCTACAACCATATAAAGGTAATTTGCCTTTAACTTACTCTGATAGAAAAAAAGTAATTCCTATTCGAGGTGTAACAATCTACGGTATACACGATGCTATTGTAGGCTAGGTTGTTTTGTATCCGAGGTTGTAAGAAATTTGTCCTGGTTGCACGTGTGTGTGTGCTCGGCAGTGAATGAACAAAAACCCAGAGCTTGGAATAACTGTTCAACAGCTTTTCTTTTTGGTTGAAGAGAGTGCAAAATAGTAGTATTTTGCTGGAAAAAGTGGGATTTCCCAGTTAACAAATTTCTTGAGTAGTTTTTGTTGAGAGAGATTTTTCCCCTAGTTCCCACGGGAGGAACGAGAAATCTGACGTCAAGCTGCCAGGACAGGCCTCGTCTTCTTCAGCAAGTGTGTAGCTCTTCCAGATGGGCTTGAAAGTAAAGATCGCTGAAAGTGAAAAAGTAGGAAAAAGCGGGTCTTGAATGTAGATACCATTGAAAATGAAAAATGGAAAGAGTGCTGATCGTGAGGTAGAAAAGGAAGATGAAAAAGAGGCTAAATAGGGCTCAGTCAAGGCTTTTATGACCTCTCGGACTTCCGATTCTACCATGCTGATTATTTCCGTTGCTGTTGAATCGAGCCAAGTAAGGAAGCTCTAACAATAGCTAACAAGTGATATAGTTTCTATAAGGTATAAGCTAGACTAAACCATCTCATAAGCCGGATATGAAATGTGCCATGACAGAATATAGCCCCTCATTTGTTGATGTAATGAGATGTACATTATTGTATCCAGAGAATATAGTCTGGCATACTATGAATTATGCAGCATCACACACCCGCAGAGATTTATTGTGTACATTCTACATTTTATTCCTATTCCTTGGTTAGCACATTAGTAACTTGACTACTTGAGAGAAAAAATTGTTACCAACAGAACCATATGTTTAGATGCATTGTAATATGTTGTGACTCGTTTGAAATGTAATTTTGTCATATTACGAAATTTATGACCAACATCTGCTATTCTGCGACCGTTATCATAGCAAACTTCTATTTAAACAAAAAGTATGTCATTTTTACGGTGAACATCGCTGTTGCAATGTTTATATAACCACTCTAATGATGGCATATGTTAGCCGAAAGCTTAGATTGACGACCAATATAATAAAGAAATGTTGAACAGTTTTTGTCTATTTTCTCTTGAAACTAAAGCCATTATACGACTCTTGGTAAGCTTCATGATAAAACATAATAGACATTTGTTGCCTGTTATATTTAATATTTATTTGAATAATGATTCTACTACTCTATACACCATATATATATATATATATATATATATATATATATATATATATATATATATATATATATACACTATACACTATATATATGCAGACGCAGGTCATAAATTTCATAATGTGGTTCTATGACAAAATTACATTTCAAACGAGTCACAACATATTACATTGCATCTAAACATATGGTTCTGTTGATAACAATTTTTTATCTCAAGTAGCCCAGTTACTAATATGCTAATTCTTCGTACGCAAATTATTCGTGATTTGTTGTTTGCTGATGATGCTACTCTTGTTGCGACATCCTTTGAGGAGGCCCAACATCTAATAAATCGTTTCTCTGCTGCATGTAAAGCCTTTGGTCTTACACTTATCATAAAGAAAAACTGAAGTAGTGCACCAACCTTGTCCTAATCCGAAACAATTCGGTGATGAGAAACAAAAACCACCAGTCTACAAATTTCCAGAGAGACCATTGAAAGTAGAAGATAAATCCCTGAACTATGTAAAATCTTTCACGTATCTTGGTAGCAAAGTCAACTACAGTGGAACTTTAGATGATGAAATCATGAATCGGATTTCTAAGGCTACCAGTTATTTCCGCAAACTTCGCCAGCGCTTGTGGAATGAGCGGGGTATTCGACTGGATACGAAAATTCGGGTTTACAGAGCTGTTGTCCTTGCCATCCTTTTATACGGCTCAGTGGCTCGTGGACTCCATACAGGTGCCATATACGCCAGCTGGATGTTTTCCATAAAAGCTGTCTGCGTGCAATCTGTGGAGTTAACTTTCAAGGATATCTAACGTAGACCCGTTTAACAGGTGTAATATTGGAGGAATCGAGACTTTTCTCATGCAGTCTCAGTTACGATGGACTAGTCATGTCTTGAGAATGTCTGATGGCAGGATACCCAAGATACTAAATTACAGCCAGTTAGATCAGGGCTACAGGAATGTAGGACACCTATGGCTAAGATACAAAGATAAGCTGAAGAGTAACTTGTCAGCTGTCAATATACTACATAACACTCTTGAGCGCTTAGCCTTGGAGCGGGTAGAATGGAGATCAACGTGTTTTAGTGGACTCAGCAGTTTTCAATCTGTTTGAATCGCCTTCAAGAAGCGAGAGCAAAATTTGGCCATCCAATCTAACAATGATCTCATCCCATAATCCTCACTCTTGTTCCATATGTGGCCTCCTTTGTAAATCACTAGCGAGACTTAAGTGCCACTTAAGGTTATCGCACAAAATTTCAGTTAAGCTGTCAGATTCTCATACATTGAAACTGACGGGAGAGTCTATTATATATATATATATATATATATATATATATATATATATATATATATATATATATATATATATATATATATAAAATCAAGGCAAATTTTTACATTGATTCAATCCTTAGCTTTCAAAAAATATTTACTGAGAACTTTTGGAAACATCTAATACATGAATTTACTTTTCTTCTTACTTTGTGTACCCACTTATCTGTTATTTGATGAGATGTTGAATGACTTAAGCGACAGCGAATTCAACATTAACAATAATACTCTCATCAATTAATATCCAGGCCTCACTGACCAACGTCAAATGTTTTTTTTACGCACTGCTTTTCAACCATTGGTTGAGTGTCATGTACTTAACGAATACTGGAACCCTGCTCGATAATGACTGTTACGCATTAGTGTTGCCTTGCATCTTGGTCTCCGCGGAACCACTATGAATTATTATTACAGAATAAATCTCTCTCTTGTTGCCTTAGAACAGGCTGTCTCTCTAGGCATTTCAGCCTCAAATAAGAGGGGTTTCGATGCAGCTGGTATTCCCATCCGGGTGGGGAAGATTGACATGAACTGGAGAGTCTGCAAACGCCCTCATCACATAACCATTATCCCGTTTGAGAAGGCAAGTCATTTATTAGAGATGTTACCTGGAGCTATTATTTCGTAGATGGCAATCTGATTGCTTTGAGTACTTTGCCCAGTTTTGTTACCCTAGTGGTTAACGAGTATAAATTAATTAAATACATTTCCATGTCTGAGAGATATGAGTTTGTGCCTCTCGCTGTTGAAACGTTCTGCAGTATTAGACTTTTAGCAGTCAAACTTAACGTTTCCATGTCAGCCCAGCTCCGCATCAAACTAATCGAAAACGACTGGTTCCAGAGATTTTCAGTTGCAATCATCCGTGTCAATGTTTAACATTATGCCTGCAGGAGACTATTGGCATTCAGTCGACTGTTATTTACTTTATGAAAGGCGACTGTTATTTAATTTATATAAAGGTATTACGTATTTCGTTATTTAATCGATTCTTTATGTCAAAAATTTTGCTTTCGTTATCTTTTAATTTTCAATGACTTGGTTTGATTATCATATTTTGATGTGTGGAATATCGTAGTTATAGGTAAGAAGAAATAATGGCCTAATTTTTAATAAAGGTTAAATTGTTATGGCCAGAAGACTAGATTAGTTCATTTCCAGAATGGCACGGTTTACGTGGTGCTCATGTTCTGTTCTACTGGGTACCTATTGGCAGTGAACCAAATAAGAAAAATCACCAAAGCGTCAACAAAGCAATTAGTGACCAAGATTTATCCATACGAAATGTGAACGGTGGCTTTCCACTTAGTAATGGCCATAAAAATACTATGGCACAAAAGGAAGGTAGCATTAATCAAGATGAAGGAAGGAATGCATTACAACATACAGCACATCGATCTTTATTGCATAGTTGGAAGTCAGTCATAATATCTATGCTAAGCAATGTGCATCACCAGTAGTGACTTCAAAGACCATTCAGGCGTCAGAACTGGATTTTGTATCATTGAAAGGAGGTCATTCTTCTCTTGAATATTGTAGATCAAAGAGCAAGTGTGTTTCATCACGATGGCAGCAGGTTGTACAATAAGAAAATAATAAGCCCTTGAAGGCAGTAAGCTGCTTATGGGAAACACTGATTTTTTAAATTCATATGGAAGGTAACTTTTCTCGTAATAAAAGCAAAAACGTAGTGATATTTCATTTGGATAAAACGGCATGCTTTTTGATGACCGCTTTGTTGTGGCTTCTTGGTTGAGAATTTTTCGTTCATATTACCATTTTTTCTGGTGTTTATAGAATTCTCCTAATGGGAAAAATATTCGTTCCACCGAAGACTGTAAAAGTGACCAAAAGCAGTTCTGCTGAAAAAGGTAACGTTATAACGTTACCTTTTTCAGCAGAACTGCTTTTGGTCTCTTTTACAGTCTCTTTTGGTCTCTTTTACAATCTTTTACAGAGAAAAGAATTTTGAAGTTACCCCAAAGAAGGTTTGAAGATATTGAAACAAAACGATAAATATCAGTAAAATTCAGATCGAAAATAACAATATTACCTTTTCTTTTTAACGGAATGAAAGTTTTAAGTTTTCATTTAAATAAATCAAACCTATTTTTCATTCCCCCTTGAAAAGATCACACAGGCATAATTTTAAAAGTCTACATTGAAATAAAATAGCTGTAAATGATGTTATTTCTCCTCTTTTACAAGATTCCAGAAATTCTACACTGTTCTCATATTCGGAATTGCTATACTGAAAAGATTAGGAAACCCGCTGGCACCATAAATATGGCAGGGTCTAGTTAAATTAGTAAAACCTTTAAACGGAAGTAATAATCTCATAGAAACGATGAAGTAGAGGCAAACAAAATGTAAAATAAAAGCCTCTTGTTTGTTCACCAATTTTGAGGAGATCTTACAAGTTAGTTTTTTTTTAATAATTTTGAAATATAAACTATTTTAAGCATGATAGTTGCTAAAAAGTTATTGGCTTGACTCATTTGTAAATGACTCGAAAACAGATTTTTTTGAATGGTTGGTCCGCGAGCTATTCAGGATGCCTTCGCATTTATTTAAATGAAAACTCTCGAATTATTTGTTTTCATAAACTAGACATATTAATAAACATATTACACGACTTACCATTGTAGCTTCATTAATTGAGTCTATACTATCAATCATAATTTGACATGTGATTTCTGTTGGTTTATCTGAAATGAAAACAGATCGAAATTTAAAAAGGACATCGATAATCGATGGCATATTAGTTGAGTTGGTTTAAAACAAAACAGGTATGAAAAATTAACAACAGTAACAACTGAGAAAACTCACAAAAAGTAACGTAGAAAATTGATTCATTTTAATTAAGTTCATTAGCAATCATTTATGGATTACAAAATTCAAACCCGGATTGTCTTTGTATCATGTACCGTTAAAAGGTATTTTTGCAGACATATAGAAATGAGTGTGCATCATAGAATGAGCAATATAACAGATTATTAATAAGTTGATGATCATCATTTCGACGATGTCTTATAATCTGTTTTATTACAGGCTTTATGTCTTTTCACCAGTTTCGATAAGAAGTCGTTAGCACTACAAAAAACCGGGACTTCCTGTCTTAATCCTCTTATCGCTCTTTTCTTCCCAGTATCTTGAAGTGACTTTTCCTTTAGTAACGGAACTTTTTCACACACACACACACACACACACACACACACACACACACGCACACGCGCGCGCGCACACACACACACAATTAATTGTAAAATGTTATTTGGAAAACATGATTACGCCATTATCCTTTGAATTTTTGCCGCTTAATCTGATGGTAAACTATTTTGATATTTGACTTAAAAAACAATGTTTTGATATTTTTGGTGCTTGAGTGACATTATATCAAATATGAAATCTTGGATATCACTTGTTGTACAAGGCTCATTCAGAAAAGTAATTGGAATTTCACGATAAGTGGCTTTGTGATAAATTAGGTTAGTTCAATAAGTCAAATGTTAGACAATTCTATAAATGCACTTCACAACACGTTGAATTCAATAAGAGATTCAGGAATACAGTTTTACATTGAAAACGTACCCTAGTGCCCACTCCTGAATGACCTCATTGTGAAGGAGAATATATGGATTAAAAGATATAATGTACAAAATGAGAACGGAAACTCCAGGTGGTACATATTAAGATAAGCTTTAGTAACATCAGCAATCGAGATCATCCTAAAGAAAAATAGACAAGGGTAAAAGGAATGGATGATAGATGAAAATTCTCGACATGATGAAAAGGAGACAAAAATCAAAACCAAGTTACAGCACAGAATATAAGACTCTACACAAAAGATTAGGAAAAATGCAGGCAGGCTAAAGAGGAACAACTCCATGCAAAATGTGCAAAAATAGAAAGATGAGTATCACAGATAAAGCAGATATACATGAAAATAAGAGAACTATCAGGACAACAGACATGCTCATCAAAAGGATGCATGAAATTCAAGGACGAGAAATTGATATTGGAGAAAGGAAAATACTTCAGAGATGAAACGAATACATACGAAAGAGGACAACCGACAATATACAGAAGGACCAGAAATATTAAAATTTGAAGTGGAATCAGCAATGGCCAAATTGAACAGAAACAAAGCAGCAGGACCAGACGGAATTATAATAGAGATGCATGCAGCCTTAGCAGATTTCTGCATAGATAAGATTACAGACATAATAAATGAAATCTACAACACCTAAGTAGATCTAGTTTCATAGAACTGTCTAAGCCAGGTGCAAACGGTTGTGATCTCCATCGAACAATCAGCTTAATGAACCATATAACAAAATTGTGATGAATAGAGCAGTATCCGACCTGAAATAGGACAAGAGCAGTCCAAGCCTATTAAAGGCACTGGAACAAATAATGCGATATTTATGCCCAGATGATATCAGAAAGAGCAATGCATATTAAGAAGGATATGTACCTGTGTTTTATAGATTATGCAAAAGCTTTTGATAAAGTACGTAATAAAGTAAGAACTATTGGAACTGCTCGGTAACCGTGACATATTTCGGAAGGATATTAGAATAATCCAGAACCAATACTGGCAGCAAAATAAGTTCAGTAAATATACTAAAATAGATAAGGATGTAAGACAACGATGTCTCTTCTCATACATTGAGGCGATTTTGAGAGAATTAGAAGTCGTACCAGGATTCATTATTGGCGTCCACAATCTTAACCAAATAAGATGTGCAGACTGTTGATAGCAGACATCGAAAGGAAACTACAAAAACTACAGAAGGTAGTGAAGGAAAGCGAGAAGAAAGGACTAAACATCAATTGTAAAAAGACAGAATGTATAATTGTCAACCAAAGGAACAACCCAGCATGCAAACTGCAAATTGGAAAATCAAGCAAATACAAAGATGTAAATATCTAGGAAGTGTTTTAACAAAGGACGGGAAGTGCGACACCAAAATTCGAAGGTGAATTGGGATAGCGAAAGAGGACTTCCAAAAGCTAAGTATTAATAAACAGGAAAATTTTGTCGGAGACAAAGAAAAGAGTACTGAACTGTTATGTAATATCAATCTTCCTCTATGGCAGTGAATGCTGGACAATCTCCTCACAGATGAAAAAGTAACTTGAAGCAGAACGATGCTCAGAATACTATGGACCAAGCATGTAATAAAAGACGAAGCTTTAGAGAAAATTGAAAACAAAAAGGACATTTATACTTAACATCCGGAAGCGACAGTTAAAAATTCTAAGGCACATAATGAGGTTAAAGGGCTTGAAAAATTTGATACTCATAGGCAAGAGAGATAGAAGAAAATAACACATAACCTACCTAGAAAATGGATGGCAGAGCAAGGTTTGGGAGAAGTAACAAAAATACAACTTTTATTAAGAGTTACAAAGGACATGAAATTGTGGAGAGTCATGATCGCCAGTGTCCTGAAGTGACACGACACAAAGAAGAAGAAGAAGAAGAAGAAGAAGATGTTGGTTGGCCCAAACATATTACACACGTTGTATATCTGAAAGAGCGGTCAGCTCGTTTAGCGCTCAGGTCGTTGGATCGGAACGCAGTCGTTAAAGGTGAAGTGGCTGTATTGTAGTTTGAAGAATATGAGAATTAAGATGAAAGAATTCCGATTATCAGAGTCAGAAAACATCCGCACGGAGAGAGACCGTTTCAACATGGATTATTATTAAATTAAGATTACTTACCGTAATTAAATTCAGGAGGGAAGGCTTTTTCATATGTTGTCGTTTTAAAAAGATAATTCAGCGCATCAGATCTATATGAAAGAAAAAGAAAAATCTGAATTTACTATCAGTCCAAACAAGGATAATAAATAATTATATTGTATTTAGATTATTTAATTTAACTTCTTCTAAATCATAAAACAATATAAACAGATTATCATATTTACATTATTAATCTCATCAATTGCTAAAACTGAAAATATTATTATTGCATATTATATTATTATTGCAATCTTTCGCAGTTATTGTTACCTTTCTTCAGCATTGAAGAAAGGTAACAGTAATTGCGAAAGATTTCAATCACTGATTCAAGCGATAGATCGGAAAGTACCGAGAGACTGAAGTAACAAATTTGGAAGTTTATTAGTAAAAAGTTGAGGTCATAATTTTAACAGGAAAACACTAATAATAATAACAAAAATACTAAGCTATAAAAAAATATCCGTTGGACGAATTGTAAAATATAGTTTTGAAGAATTATTTGTAAATTTTGTGTTGAGGGATCTCCCCTTTTTATACAAATGGACTCACTCAAGGTATACCTATACTACTACCAGTGAATACCCGGACAGTAGTAATAGAGGAGGGTAGCACAAGAGTCACAGTAAGAAGCACGTTAGACGCAGTAAGAAGTCATACAGCGATACGTCGATACCAAAGACTTTATATATATTTGTCTACTAACCCGCATTCCTGGAACTACTAACCTGTATTACCAGTATGTCACATTACGTTAATACATTTATTTTCCTATATTCATTTTTGGCGTTTGTCATTATTTGATACCAGATTTCATCCCGAAATCCACAACATTTTGGAAATAGAGAACCTGGGAATTTGAGAATTACGGTCTCTTTATAAAGGCCATGACAAGAGTGACAATCTTAAATTAGCAAAGAAAACATTTAAAGAAACTGAATAAAGATGCACAAATGCTTTGAAAAGTGTAAAAGATAGGAATATAACTGGTTGACTTTCATTAAAGTATGAACTAAAATTTACATTTGAGAACGAATGAAACGAAAATTATGAAATTTGAATTTATAAATTTAAATGTAAGGCATTTTTGGATATTACATTAGTAATAATGATATTGATGATAATGATAGAAATAATGAAAGAAATAATATCCAGAAGCAACTTCAAGTTATTTAATAAAAATATCAACCACTGACGCATGTGTTAATATAATGAATAAAAACTCTTAAAACATGAATCGATGGGAGAGTATCTTCTGTTATTATTTAATAGCAGAAAATATAATCTCCCATCGCACAGAAAAATATACGACTTGGTGGATATGAAGGAAGAAAAAAATAGAAAATCTTACTTGTACAAGATTGAGAACTAAACAGGAACCAAAACATCGGCAGTTATAAAAAATGACAAAGGGAATATTTCAGAAGACGCAGTGCTAATCATTGCGCTATGATATTTAAAAGAATAAAACAATATGTAAGACCATTAAACTACTACTATTATTTAGAAAACAAAATAGTGGATTAAAAAAGGAAATTTTAAAATAGAAACAAGATTAATGTTAATAAGAAAGATAGGATGGAGTTCTTGCCATCGAGTAAATTGAGTCACGCGGATGGGTTGTCCAGACTTATCCCAAAAAATAGTGAACCTTTGGATGACACGGTCATTGCATTGCTTACAAGCAGAAGTAGAGATAAAAATGTTCTATGCAATACTGTGATGGAACTACCTGCGACTTGGGGGAAATAAAAAATAAAGCGTTGAATGACAATTTTATTGCGGAAATGAAGAAAAAGCTAAAAAACAAGAGTAAAACAGAATCCGAGGTATATTCAATGATGTTCTTATGTACAGCGAAAAAGTGGTGGTACTTTTATCACTACAGAAACGAATACTGAAAGAATTCCACACAGAACACCTTGGTATATCCAGAAAGAATAGCTTAATGAGAAGTTACGTATACTGGCGTAGAGATATTGAATGGCGATAGAGATATTGAATGTTTGGTAAAGTCATGCAAAGGCTGTTCTTTGGCAGTTAAAGCACCGCTAAAGCACCACCAATAAAGTTCAACCCATGGCCAGAAACTGACCGCCCATGGTCACGTCTGCATACTGACTTTGCTGGTTCACTTAATGGTTCATATTATTTTATCATTGTAGACAGTTTTTTCAAGTGGCCAGTGATATTGAGGTGTAAGAAACCAACCACGGAAGTAGTAATTGGGTTTCTACACGAACTGTTCGCGAGGTTCGGGGTACCAGATTCTATTGTTTCGGATAACGACACCCAATTTATATCAAAAGAATTCAAGGAATTTTGTAAATTTTTTGTGGTAGAGCACATAACAGTTCCCCGAAGCAACGGCCAGGCAGAGCGTTTTGTGGATACCTTTAAGAGGGCCGTAAAAATCCAACGGCGAGTCCACGTATGCAGCATTGCAACAGTTTCTACAAGTGTATCAGCATACACCAAACAAAAATGCGCCTTTGGCCATGGCTCCGACAGAAATTATGTTTGTGCGGAAAATACACCGAATAAGAACAAAGTCGAACATACGGTACAAAAAACTGGAAATAAATTTTACGAAGTGGGTGAAAGGTTTTTTTACTGAATGTATTAGATGGGAAAAAGATACTGGGAAGTTGGAACTATCATCAAAAGAATCTGTAGGATGATATATTTAGTTAAAGGACCGAGAATGGTGCACAAAAGGCACTTGAATCAAGCAAAAATAGGCATATAGATGAAGAAAATATTACTCCAGTGGATATTGAGCCTATGGAAGTTCTTTTTGACACATTTGATGTGCTCATTCCTCAAAAAGCTCCTGAGACAAAAATCCCAAAAAGAGAAAGTAAGAGGAAAATAAGGGATACATGGAGAATCGACATTAACCCGAAAAGGAAAAGATATTGATTCTGTGCAGAGTAAATCTAAAAAGGGGGTGTTATATACCGTACCTGTGAACACTAAAGGCTATATCCCAATCCTCATAAATACGCTGGACACTATTGTAAGTGGGGGTAATATACTGCCTAAGTAGTCCACCACTAGCAGTGGTTTAACTACTTCACGCGGCTGGCGAGTATTGAATTTTGTTGATGTTATAAAGATTGCCATGTCATTTCCAACTTCCGTTTTGGTTATTTCTCATTCAATAACCCTCTCTAGGTTACAACAGGCTCAGTGGATAATTCATCAAATCGTGTGGATATGCTGGTGACTCTTTATATATAAGCAGTATTATATTACCTTAGTGAAAATAATTATTGCATTACTCGCCCACTCAGTCTTTCAATCACTGACGAAATAGGCGATTAAAACAGTATTTCTGAAACCCAATTTGATTACTTAATTTTGTAATAATACAGAAAATATGCAGCATAAGGCCTAAAAGGAAGGACAGTTTACGCTATACAATTGCTTAGTTATGATCACTGACCCATTCATTCTAGAATATTTAACGTTCATCAAATCTCAGTCCACATTTATCTACAATCTTAACAAAGCTGTTTAGCTGCTGCCTATGGAGAAGAGTTTCCCACATCTAGTGAAGGTGTCAGCTGACTGCCCTATCTTTTAAAATGCTGGGGAGCGTTGATCCTTGTATCAACACCGCCCCATCGGCCGTCTTAGTTTTATCAGTTAATTTTGAAGCTATCATCAAGAAGATTGTTGACAATTTTAATAGAGACAACAATGTGGATTTTGGTCTTCTAGGTCTACTGCTGATGTCATGTCACAACATACAGAAGCAGTGAGGTAACCGATAATAAATTCATTACGAGGGTGATCGCATAGAGGGTTGCTGCACAAACTCTTTAGCTGTGAAGTCTCTGGTAGAGTCCTTAGAATAATAAAGTCCTTCCTATCAAATATATTCTGTTGTCGACGGCTAGGCTTCTGAAGCCTATGAGATCAACGTAAGCGTTCCACAAAGCCCACTATTCAGTTTTACCCGCTTTCTACTTGAAGGTAACGAAATGCCGAAGAACATTCTCATTAGTAAATATCTTTATAAATGATACCTCAGTGTATGGACCTACAAAAATCAAGATGACAAGAGCCTGATAGCCAAGCTATCGTCTGACCAAACGCTAAAAGCCCAATGGGAGGAGACTGCCTTGTAACTTTCAATACATAAAAAACAAGCTAGAAACCTTTCATCATTACAAAGGTGATCCTAAATTATCACCATGAATTCAGTGGAACTCATATATACGAACCATCACTAAAGACGCTTGAAAAATGATCGACTCATTATATATACTGAAAGATCAGCTGCCAACTTTGGCGGTGCATCCATATATCGTCGTATCATCGGCATAGATATTCACAAATTATCTGAGTATACTCTTAGGGAGACCATTTATGTAAAATAAAAAGTGGGTTGGTCCGAGGAGTGACCTTGGTATATATATATATATATATATATATATATATATATATATATATGAAGAAATATAGTCTTAAAGTGTGCTATATTTATGGGATAAAGTGCTCAATATCAGAGATAGAGCGTGTGTAAATATAAAAGTGGACATGGAAGTCAGCACTTAGAGGCGACAGTCTGTTTCATGCTAGTGCAATCGTCAGGCGACTCTCTCTCTCTCTCTCTCTCTCTCTATATATATATATATATAATTATCACTTGTATTAAAAGCCATGATGATAAATCTGATGTTCCTATGGGCGCCTATGATGCCGCCCAAATAGCTGATTTAGTGGTCATTAGACACTCTTAGTAGGATTATTGATTGGTATTTTCTCTACTCTCAGTAGGATTATTGGTTGGTTTTACAGAGATGATGGACTTATTCTCATCCAATATAGTAATGGTCCACTATCTTCTAGAATCTTGAAGAAGATTATATGGGCTTTCAAATATATATTTAAATTTGAAATCTCATCTAACCTTAAAATAAATAATTTCTTAGATATCACTTTTAACCTTTCTAACAACAGATTTAAGCAAGAACATTTAATGACAAGGACAGCCAAACTCCTATTTATATTAATCTCAACTCCAATCACCCAAATTCAATCGTCAGACAAATCTCTAACACTGTAAACACTAGAATTAATAGATTATCTTCTAACAAAAAATCTTCAATGGGAATAAAATAACTTATAACGGAGCCCTCAACAATAGTGATTTTAAACAAAATTAATTTACCAGGAACCTTTGAAAAACAATAAAACTAATGGAACGAAAAATAGAAAAATAAAAATAATATGGTTTATGCTAATGCAAACATATATATTATTTATTATCTTTACCATATATATTATTATTTTTTTATTATTGTAATTATTTTTTACTTATTTATTATTATCTATATTTTATTTTTATTTTATTTATAAAATTTTTATTATATTTATTATTATGATTATCTTGATTTTTTATTATTTATTATTATATCCACCTTTCTGTAAACTGTCTAATGTCAATATTGGCAGATATTTTAAAATTTAATCGATAAACATTTTAATCGCAACAACCCTCTACAAAATATTTTCAATATCACTCTAAAAATTAGTTATTCCTGCACAAATACATACATAATATTATTGACTCACATAACAATAAAATATTAAGATCATTTTATGAGAGCAACATGCCACATAACATACCCAGTTGTAGGTATTTGTAATTAAGAAAATGTTGTATATCAAGCGAACATATATTCAAAAGAAAATATTCATGATAAAAACGTATACATGCTGAGGGTTGGAAATGGAGGGTCTACAATCACAGGTATTCCTTCTCTAATGCTTCTTTAATGCACCAAACTACTCTCTCCAAGCATTTTTGGAGACTTAAAGATAGGAGCTTCACCCTACAGATTAAATGGGATATCATCTGTCAGTCTCAAACTCCCAACAACTTCCGGAACAAATGCAATCTATGCATACAGGAAAAAATCCTAACAGCTCAATGCAAAAATGCTGGACAATTGTTGAACCAAAGGAATGAAATTATTTTCAAGTTTCGACATAAAAACAAATTCAAATTACCCTAAAAACATGCGGGAAATGCACTTGTGATTTTGGTTCTTATTGTATATGGGTACAAGCATATATGTGTACATGTATTCGTAAGTATGTGTGTATTTGTATTTGTATGTGCTTGTCACACACATATATACATATGGATATGTAAATGTATTTGATTATTTATGTGATTATCATGCTAATTGCACACATATATATTATTTATTATCTTTACCATATATATTATTATTTTTTTATTATTGTAATTATTTTTTACTTATTTATTATTATCTATATTTTATTTTTATTTTATTTATAAAATTTTCATTATATTTATTATTATGATTATCTTGATTTTTTATTATTTATTATTATATTTTTGTTATATATATATATATTATTGTTTTATATTATATATTTTTCTTATAATTATTTAATAGTAGTAGTATTAAGTGATAATATGATGATGATGGTGCCGTCTAAACAGACACCACTTTGACTGTCTCCATTGTTGTAACTCAGTTTTAAATTTGACCTTCCTCTCTCTTTACCTTCCATTACACGTTATATTAACTTGTTCTCTCTTCTAAATGAAAGCCCCCTAAGGAAACTTTCCTAGGTCAATTTATTTCTGCTATTGTTTCATATTGCATTTTTTTAAATTCTTTATTTGTCTATATCTTATCTAGCGATTTGAACTGGTTGATCACTCTCCATATTCTCCTGATATGGCTCCATCTGAATATCATGTTCCCCAACATGAAAAAAACTGATGGAAGTATTGTGTGGACCGCAAGGAGGACTATGTTGAAAATTAAACCTCATTTGGTCACATTCCACGATATCTTGGCCAGCCTATGAACATTTCAGTCGCTGCTGGTATAAGTTTTATTTAGGCAGTGAAAATTCTTTTAAACAAGTTTTGTTAAACAATATCGACAAGATTTTTCCAACTTTCGAGTAATTTATTTTATACAATTGAATTCGAATATTTTCGACTGTCACTACAGTCGTTATTAGGAATTGTTTTTTGTCTGTTTATGAAGCTGGGTTTGGTTAATATATATATATATATATATATATATATATATATATATATATATATATATATATATATATATATATATATAACAATTATTTTTTTAAATATATTTCGAAACTGGTCATCCGTATTCAAGTTTAATTTCAATATTTAACCTTAACTGTTGGATGACTGTTTCATCCTCAAGCGGTGTTTGGAATAACGAACCAACGAAATGTTTTACTCATTTATAGTTTTCAAATGGAGGTGTAATCTGGGGTTAGTTTTTATTTTCAAGGTGTCTCTGCTTTCAAGAAAGTAGGGGTGTTTGTTATATGTCAAGTTTTTGGAGTCGTGTAAGGTTGTGTTGTTTTTTTTGTCTAGCTACAATGGCTAATTTTATCAGGCTCCGTTGATGTTGTAGTAACGGTCTTTCTGGTGATTATTTATTTGTTTTATTTTTGTTGATGATTTCTTAAAGGGGAGCTAAGATTATGATTGGGTTGTATTTTTAAACCTGTTGTTTTAATTGAATTTGTTAATAGAATAATGGTATTTTGTAATTTTTATATGGTATTGTGAAAATTATTATTATTATTATTATTATTATTATCCATTTATAAAATGCTAATTATTTAAGGTGAATATTTGATGGTGTCTGCAAAAAACCGTTATTTCACTTCTTTGATTTAATAAATTTTCGTTTTTTAGAAACTTGATAATGTGTAGTTTTTCATGTAGGCATAAAGGGCATAGGTCATCCCAGGTTCTACAAGTTCTCGTTCTAATTATTATTTTTCATTTTACTGTTGGTGTTTTATTTGTTTCTTTTAAATGCCAAAAATATTTAGATAGGGATGTCTGATTTTTGTTTCTAATATTATTGAAGGAGTTTTGGTGTAGTCTCCACCTTGTTTTAAATTCATTTTTTGTGGACCCTATATATATATATATATATATATATATATATATATATATATATATATATATATCTTTTCAATATTTAGATTCTCAATCGATTAAATTTTGCATTGGTATAACACACGTTCTATGCAGCATGCATTATTCAGAGGGCAATTTTCAGGGTTTCTACAATTACATAATTTTTCATTATTTTTGTCTAATTTTAATTTAGGATCTTTATTTATTTGATTTTGGCATGCGTTTTTTTTCAGGATTTTATTATTATGTTTTTTTTTATAATCCTTTCTGTACCAAATGGGATGGTCGGTCGATTCAAACGGCACGAATACGAGATGCGACCGGTTCGACACCAGCTCCGTCGTTCTCAGCTCGCTTCCAATGACTGGTTACCGAAGTAACTATTTTCATCTTAAGTCTAACCTACTCACGTTGTGATTTTGACGAGATCAATCAGACACCGGGTCCGTCGTGCAAGGTGAGTCAAAACTGGAGGTGACGTCGCACAAGCAAAAAGAAATAAATGAAAACTAAAAAGGTTCGGGTATGCTTAAAGAAAGCAAATCATCTTTTATCAGTCTGTTCTATACAGGAGTGTGTTCTTCGCAATCGGTTTCTTCTGAGAGTGACGCTTTTATACTTCTAGGCAACTTCTGCTCTTCTAAGTCAACTGGTTTAGTTTTTAAGTGCTGGTTTAGCTTCGTTCGTCAGTATAACTTGCTGTTTGTAGAAAGACGAAGTCGGAGGCAAGAATCGTGGTCAGCTCTTTCGTAGCTCTCCCCAAGTGCAAAACGCGAACTGCCCGAGGGCGCTCGGTTATGTGAACTTCAACCAAAACCCGGTGCGGAGTTAGACGCAGCCTGGAGTTTTCAGTGAATCCCCGATTTCCAACAACGGTTCCTTTGTTGTCTAGTCTGGCAAAATTAATTACTTCCCATTTTTGGAAAATTAATTACTTCCTGTTTCTGAGGAGAACCCTTCGCCCGTGAGGAGAGGTTGTAGGATAGCTATCCTTCTAAACTCCCTCCTCCTCACATTTGCACCTTACACCAATTTCTTTCGGTGAGCGTTAGTAACTTCTCCGTCTCTCTTACTATTTTGACTCTACCTATGACCATTGCTACCACACGACCAATGGAGTCTCAGTCGTGCTGGTGTGGCTAAGCTTGCAAGTAAGTTCAATTTTTACGGCTAATTAGTTAATTACCGCAGCTAAATACTGTCACACTGCTACTCCTCTTGATGTAGGAGTATTTATGTCTTTCGTCCAACGACCAACCCCAAACTTTTAGAGAAATATTCTCCCTCACAACAATTTTTAAGAATCTTCTTGACTACAATGAATCTCGGGAATTCACTCCTAGCTTCTATTTCTGAATCAGAGTCAGAGAGATTCAGTTTGAGTTTTGTTTCAATTTTATCATATGATTTGTTGTTTTTATTTAATTGGTCCTGTACTCCACCAGTCCAATTTCAATTGGGAATTTACAATGTGGGTTAAACCTATTCGCCTGGATTGAGACGGAGCTGCATCAATCAATATACTCGCATCGTGAAAGGACTGAGACCCTGCTAATTTTGTGCTTCAGTACTACTGTACCAAAAAAAAGGAAAAAAAGGAAACCTTAATATGAAACAGTAGTCAAAGTTTATTTTTCTTCTCGACTCGATTGAACCTCAGCCACTGCCTTCTAGCACTTTTAAAATAATGAAAGGTTTGGTGTTAGATCGTCATGTGATCTGTTTGTGAGACATCGTCGGACTTAACATAACCAGATCGTTCCTCTTCGATCACCAGTCTCGACCAAGTAAGAACCGAAGAAAAGTGTTTCCTGACGCCTGGGTTATGAACGGTTCAGCCACCAGGTCACCGTCATCAGGTATTACGCGTCGCCATTGCCTCATTGTGGGGAGAGGGGTCTTACCTCTCTGCAGAGGGACACGACGGAATGATCATACTTTTTAGGTGCAAGTCACTTTTAAAAAAAATCAAAACATTATTGTTTCGTTTAATTAATGAAGAGCACGCCAAAATATAGTCTTGTATATATTTTAGCTACAATTATATGGAGCCCACGCATAAAAGCAATTAACATAAGCAATTTGTTGGAAATTATTTTGAATATTTAATTTGGATATTTTGAGTATAGTGCGTGGTATAACGTCGATCATGATGGCACAATCATAGCGAATCCGGAAGTTCTTTTTTCGAATATTTCCTTCGATCTGGGCACCTAAGTTCTATCAATATAGATTTTCTGCAAATCGTAGTTGAAAAAATATTCTGAGAAATCACCATGAGCATTCAAATTGCAGAACAATTCAATACAAGTCACACTTCAATTATAAAGCATCTTCATGAATTCGATAAAGTGTTTAAATTTGTAAGTGGGTCTCTGATCATCTGACTGCCTCTAAGCTTAATCAAAGTGCTGCTCTATGTCCGCATTAAAATGTACACTTGTTAATGAACCTTTCCCGAGTAGAATCATCAACAGTGTAATCTTATCCAATGAAAATGACAGCGAAAAGAGAGAAAAGATTATGTCACCGAATATGGAAGTTTTACCTCATCCTCTTTACTCGCTTCCCCTTACTCCACCTGAAGATCAACTTTTCAGATCATTCCAGCAATTTTAGAGAGGAAACAGCTTGTGAAAATGTAAAGTATTTAGAACTGATAGTAAGTGTGTAGCGGACCGGGTGTTTACGTGTTGTTAAATTAGGAACACGTGTGTAACTCCTGATAGAATATTAAAAGGTCCACTACCAGAATATGGCGGACTCAAGTTGAGTCCAACCGAAGATGTAAAGCAAACAAACAAGACCGATATATATATATATATATATATATATATATATATATATATATATATATATGTGTGTGTGTGTGTGTGTGTGTGTGTGTGTGTGTGTGTGTATTAAACAACAAAATTTACAATGGGCAAATACATCAACATTTGCGTTTGTGCGTGAACGTAAAGAGTTTATATTTTGATGAATGTTCGTACGTACGTGTATGTATGTTTGTGTGTTTCATGGTGTTTTCCCACAAGTGGGCAAAACGCAGATCTCTGCGAGAGATCATATTTTTTAAATGTGTCCGCTGAAATGCAAAGTAAAAACAGAACGAGGCAAGAAATCTCCCAGTATTTATAGTGTAGGGAGAGCTTTCCCTTGTGAACATATAGGAAATTAAGGAGGAGTTAAGTGACAAGTGTTTCTTTGCATCGAAACCTAAAGAAGATTATGTCCCGAGGGATTAGCAATCTGCCAGTAGATTGGCTTATATTGTCGATAGTGATATGAAATATCATGATTAAATAAATACCTAAGTAGCAATTGTTTCTTTTCCGTCTTCAGAATTGATCGGATCTTGTTTTCAACTTGCTACATACATGCATAAATATATATCAGTGCGCGTATGCAAGCAAAAAAAAAAGAACAAAAACAAAAACAAAAAAAATCACTGTCCTAAAAAACATGAGAATTCGAATGGATTTATTCTTTTGGCAACGAATTGTAATTTACTTTCTGTAGCTAATAGTCGTGAGTACGGTAGTCAACTATTTCAGCCCGTATGTAATCCCTAATATGTGATCCCAAGGTAATCTATTTATAGACTCAGTTTGAGAAGGGAAGAAGAGAAAGACATGCTTATATATCTAATATATATTGTAATATTACAGGATAAAATATTTTATTATATTGAGGAAGAAAAATGGTTATATTTCAACATGGAACTATAAATCAAATCTCTTCTTTTGAATAAGATAGTTCTCGTCAATAATCCACAAAGCCATCATAATAGCAGCCAACCGATACGCCATTCGATCGAAGATTTTGAGTCTCAAAACACGTTGCATGATTCACTGGTTATCGATCTCACAATGTACATAGTAATTTGATATTAGGCAGAATTTAATCAAGGGATACACACAAATTGAGGGAAGCGTATATCTGTACACGCAGGCATTTCTATGATCCACGAATAAGTAAAAGGCAGAAGACAAAAAGGGATACACGCGAGTACATAGAAGCGTGCATTTGCATACAAACATATTTTAATCGTGCCCGAATACGTAAAATCAGAAGACAAAAATATATGCAGATGACTACAGAGAATCCTGTACACATATACGTAAAAGATATTCCTGTTATATTCTGACTTTTTCATCATTTCTCATATCTTGCTTCATATATTTTCTTTGTCTTTATTTGCCTTGATGGTTTCTGGCAAATAGAGTAGACGGAAGACATGTGATATATAAAGCAACACCGAGCTACGCAGAAAACATTCGGTTTTCTGTATTTATATAGGCAGAGAAGGATAGATACATATTTATCACTTTCTCATTTTGTCTTCTCACAAGAACAATTAGCTTTCCATTTTCCATAGCATGTCTCTCAAATATCATTTTTTACAATAAGGTTCATCCCTATTTTTTACAATAAGGTTCATCCCTATTTGAAGCAATTGCGGGAGGTTTTGAATGCAATAAGGATGAAATTACACCGCTCCTTGTGATAGATATTGGAGTAGTTGTTCCAGTGAGCTATGGCTGCAGCGCATTCACGGGTGAACTAGGGCTGACTGTCTTTGCATGAATTTTTTCTGGGATATAGAATTCTTCATTCTAGAAAAGATCCCCTCCGACACAAAGGCAGCAGTTTGGGAGACAGGAAAAAAGGCATATGTACGAGGGTGTGCTGAAAGGCCCTCGGTTTGAATTTACTTTCCAAAACCTAACTAAATGACCAAGCAGATATTTTTGGAGGAACCTTTTGATTGAATCGAGAACTTAACAGCACTTCCTTGTACATAATGAGATAACTTGGTCCTCATAAGCTAAGTGTGATATTGTGGTGACTAGAAAAACTGTGACGAATGAACAGTGCATGATCAGCATCTTTATATCGGCCGTCGTATCCCAATGTCGGATTTAGTCTCACAACAAATACCATATATACTCGCGTATCATTCGACTTTTGAAGACACAATTTTGAAGCTATATTTAAGGGGGTTGCATCATAAACAAGATATAAAATTAGTGTATGTACTTCTGGCCCTGGCTACGACGTTGACCAAACTATATATTTACTGTAATCAAATGTACAGCTGTATTTAAAATAAAAATCGCGTGTTACACGATTACATACGGTATGATAAATTCTATTGATATTATTTTGTTACTGATAATGATACAAATAAGGATCAAGATATGAACATAAAGAACCACTGCCTTGTCTTATCAGATACTTTTATTCGTGTATATATATATATATATACACATACATATGTATATATATACACACACAGACGAATGAAAGTATGGGGACATGCGTGCAGGCGTGCGTGCGTGTGCGTGCGTGTGCGTGCGTGTGCGTGCGTGTGCGTGCGTGTGCGCATGTGAAAATATGAATGTGTGTATATATATATATATATATATATATATATATATATATATATATATATATATAAAAGTGGACATGGAAGTCAGCACTTAGAGGCGACAGTCTGTTTCATGCTAGTGCAATCGTCAGGCGACTAGTGCTGTTATTTTTCTCGGCTATTTATATAAGGGTCAGTGGTGCATTATGGGTAGTCTATTTTGGCGGTTACTTTTACCGGAAGTCGCTTATTTGTTTATTTATTTATGTCAAATTATTTTGCTTGTTTTTTGTTTGTTTTTTTATTTTTATTTTTATTTTTTATCTTATATATTTATTTATTTATTCTTTTATTTTGATCGGTGTTTTTGGTTAACGTAGTAAAAATTTGTTTATATAGCTTATTGTTGGTAGTCTATAATGGCCGTCATTTACCGGAAATCGCTTTTTCGCTTATTTATTTGGGTCAAATTGTTTTGCTTGTTTTTATTTATTTTCATTTTTATTTTTTATCTTATATATTTGTTTATTTGTCATTGATTACATCTGTTTGTTGAATTTTGGGGTGTGATGTTGTGTTTTTTTCTGACTATTATTTAGGTGGGAACAGTTTTTAATTTATCTATTTAGGTTGGTTATCTTTATTTGTTTTTGTTTTGTTTTGTTTTTTAAACGGCTAGTTTATCGTAATCGGTTGTTAGTTTATTTATATATTTGGATGTATTTAGATCGATTTATTATACTTGTTGTTATTTATTTGTTACACTATATCTTTTTGGCTTTCGGTTTTTAAGTAACGTAGTATATTATCTTTTATTAATGTTTTTTTTTAATTTTTTTTTTATTATTATTTTTATTTGTATAACAGTTATAACTTTCGTCCGTTCTTCTGCAGTTTCTTAAGATTATGAGACCGTCGTCTCTGTAGAGCCCTGTGTCATTTCTATCTATTATTTTGTGCAGAGACATGCGAAATCGTAGGTATTTACTTACTACACAAACTAAGCAAAATAATAGATAGAAATGATATTAAACTGCAACAAACAAAAGACTGATAAAACTAGAAAAGCAATAATTAAAATTTTCAAAAATAACGGATTCGAGATAGATATAAAAACTAACCTAAACGAAGTAGATTTTCTAGATGTCACCTTCAACCTAAGAAAAGGCACACACAAACCATACAGAAAACCGAATGATAAACCACAGTACATACATATATACTCCAACCACCCGCCTTCTATAATCAAACAGATACCTAAATCGATTAACCGCAGGCTTTCCGACAATTCTTCCGATGAATCTATATTTAACAAAGCCAAGAAAGACTACGAAACAGCCCTAAAAGATAGCGGATTCCCAGCAACACTCACATACTCACCACAGAACACAAAAAAGACCAACAGAAAAAGAAATATCATATGGTTCAACCCACCGTACAGCAAAAACGTAAAAACAAACATAGGAAAAATATTCTTCAAGCTTTTACACAAACACTTCCCGGAATCAAGCACCCTACACAAAATATTCAACAAAAACACAGTAAAAATCAGCTACAGTTGCACCGAGAACATGGCACAAATAATAAAAAAGCACAACAGAAAAATTATTAACAAACCACACGAACAAATTAAACCCACGTGCAACCGCAGAATAAAAAACGAATGTCCCTTAAACGGTAATTGTTTACAAAACAACGTAATCTACCAAGCCACGACAAAATCAGCAGATAATGAAGAAAAAGTATATATAGGAGTAACCGAAGGACCATGGAAAAAAGAAATTATGTACACAAAATGTCTTTCACAAATAGTAAATATGCGAACAGCACAATGCTTTCTAAGTATATCTGGGAAATAAAAAACAAAACACACACCACACCAAAAATATCTTGGAAAATAAGGAAAAAATCATCAGCCTACAACAACCTATCAAAAACCTGCAAACTTTGCTTGGAGGAAAAAATAGCTATCATTACCTTCCCAGATCAAAATAAATTATTAAATAAAAGATCCGAGCTAATCTCAAAATGTAGACATGAAAACAAATTTTTACTACGTAACTTAAAATAGAAAAATAAATAAATATATAAACAAACAACAATAAAATAAGCAAAATAAATTACTCCAAACAAATCACAAAACCACACCTGTTAGAATATACGAAATAAAATAAAAACAAAAGAACGGACGAAAGTTATAACTGTTAAACAAATAAAAATAATAATAAAAAAAAAAAAACATTAATAAAAGATAATATACTACGTTACTTAAAAACCGAAAGCCAAAAAGATATAGTGTAACAAATAAATAACAACAAGTATAATAAATCGATCTAAATACATCCAAATATATAAATAAACTAACAACCGATTACGATAAACTAGCCGTTTAAAAAACAAAACAAAACAAAAACAAATAAAGATAACCAACCTAAATAGATAAATTAAAAACTGTTTCCACCTAAATAATAGTCAGAAAAAAACACAACATCACACCCCAAAATTCAACAAACAGATGTAATCAATGACAAATAAACAAATATATAAGATAAAAAATAAAAATGAAAATAAATAAAAACAAGCAAAACAATTTGACCCAAATAAATAAGCGAACAAGCGATTTCCGGTAAATGACGGCCATTATAGACTACCAACAATAAGCTATATAAACAAATTTTTACTACGTTAACCAAAAACACCGATCAAAATAAAAGAATAAATAAATAAATATATAAGATAAAAAATAAAAATAAAAATAAAAAAACAAACAAAAAACAAGCAAAATAATTTGACATAAATAAATAAACAAATAAGCGACTTCCGGTAAAAGTAACCGCCAAAATAGACTACCCATAATGCACCACTGACCCTTATATAAATAGCCGAGAAAAATAACAGCACTAGTCGCCTGACGATTGCACTAGCATGAAACAGACTGTCGCCTCTAAGTGCTGACTTCCATGTCCACTTTTATATTTACACACGCTCTATCTCTGATATTGAGCACTTTACCCCATAAATATAGCACACTTTAAGACTATATTTCTGCATATATATATATATATATATATATATATATATATATATATATATATATATATATATACTTCAAATATTGCTTAAGACTTTTCAATCTGAAAAAAATTGTTTCTTACAAATTTATTAAATGTTATTTTTCTAGGGGCAAAATGCAAAAGAATATATATTGATGACATCCATAGAATTTCATATTGTTTATAACAGCAATATGAGAAAGGATAAATATTGTTTGTAGCTATACTGAGAAAAATGCAGCGATGTAAATCATAATTAAAGTAAGTATGGATTCATAGTGACAAAATACAAGATAGTTTTTATAAACATCTTGGATAAAACAACTAGAATGGAAAGACAATTTGATAAGGATTCTAGCATTTCTTTCTTCCTCTTAACATCGGGTGAGTTTTTGTTGTAGATTTGATCGTCAGAACGTTTCTAAGTGCGCTAATAACTAAAAATAAATACGTTATATTGATATTGCATAATCTCTTCTTAATCATCTGGCAATGTCCAAATATTGTTTAAATTCTGCACTCTTTTTCTGTAATCTTGTGAAACAATTATTTCCGTATATAACGAATTTCTTGTCTTTATTTACGATGGCTAGCTTCACTCCCCAGACTCGCATAGGGTAAAGATTTTTTTATGTTTCCAATGTATTTTGCTCTTTATATGTTTCTAGCTTGTGCTGATATCCTTTGTCCGCATTACACAAATCCATGCCATTTGCATAGTTACAACTGGATCACTGTAGCAGTTCAGCTTTAGTCAATATTCCTAATTCCTTTCCTACATTTTCATTTAATATACAATTGCATCTATTTCCAAGAATCATATAACAGAAATTTTTTTAATATTGTTTTGGTATTGATTATCATTCTAATAGACTTGTTCTGATGTGATATTATTACATATTCTGATTTCTCTTTTCAACTTCCTTTGTACCAACATGCCTGTTTTTTTTTCGCATATAGTTCCTTATGAAATTAATTTTTTACCAGATTTGGGGTTTTCTTACCTAGCATTTGCCCCTTTATCATTTTGTAGCATTCATAATTATTATATTTCGCTTGTAGTGTATTGGTATTTCGATTATTTTGCCAATACCGTCACCAAGCATCGATTATTCCCTTCACTTTTCTTCCTATACTGTATGTCAATATAATCCCTGGAAATAAATCTTTATAGATTATCTTTCCTAATTCTTTATTCCAGATTTCTCACTCACTTTCTTCAGTTTAAGAATAATTTATGGTCATTATTACTCAAATTATATTTCGGCCTTTTATGAGATCTCTGTGATTGTTCAATTTAATGATAACTGTTCTTTCATCTCGTTGACATAATTCACGTTTACAGTCATTTTGGTCTAACTGAAAAACCTTGATTTTCAGAAGATCATTTTATAATTTTTTCGTAAACGACAGCGGGATATTCCTAGTGTACAGGCAAAATTCCGATATACGATTCACCCGCCTTACAAAGCGCAATGGGATTTGGTGTTTTTTCAACTGAAACACACAGAATTTGGCAAAAATTGAAAAAAATTCGAATATAAGGTGAGTTTTATTCATTTTTAAATGATGCTAAACAAACTGAAATTAACATTTTATAAAGTTATATTAAATAGTATCCAAAACATTTACTCGCTAAAGTTTTTGTAGTTCTTGTTAAAAGTACTATTATCTATTATATATTCAAATATATAGAAAATATTTAGATTATTATGTTATTTGATTTATCGTTTAGATTAAATATACAAACACCAATTTTAAGTTATACAGTTGTTAACGTACATGAAATTATGTATCTCGAACATTTTATAATAGTATACCTATGACATCGTGAGTGCATAAATCTACAAAATAAATTATATTTAGTTTTTATTGTTATTGAATCACATTGCCACTGTTATTTGAATCTCTGTTGAGTGATACGCATATAACGCCTTCTATAGTTTCTGCTATCATCTCTAATCTGGATGCCCACAAAACATGTGGACCTTAAGAAATGTGCTCCCGAATTTCTCCTGCTCGCTATAAACTGTATAATAAATGCCTCGCTGCTTCTTGCATTCGTACTTGCAGTTTTTAAGAACGCAAGTGAACCGTCCGACTCTTCTAACTATCGACTTATTAGTCTTGAACCTCTTTTTGGAAAACTACTATAGGATCTAATCAATGATGAATTAGTTATGCATCTCACATCGCAGCGCTTTCTTTTAGACAAGCAATATGACTTTTGTTGATGTATTAACGATTACTGCAGAAATATTTTATCAAGCTTTAGAAAACAATCGTGAAGTTGGCGTTGTTGCTTTGGACATCTCGAAAGCGTTCGACAGGGTTTGGCATACTGATCTTCTTCACGAGTTATCCTGAACGACCACTCTTCTACATCCTTTCGTACTAAAACAGGTGTCCCCCAAAGCCCTATCTTTGTTCTAACTTTGTTTTTAATTTTCATTATCGACCTTCCTGATGGCTTCAGCTCTCAACTTGATATCTATACTGATCACAAAAGCATTTACTCCTGTCTCGATAGTAAATCTTAGCAATTCGATAAGGTCAAATTGGCTGCATATATAGAAAAAGACTTATAGTCTGTAGTTAACTGGGGTAAAGAATGGCTTCTTAATTTTATCATATCCAAAGCAAAACTTCTCTCTATTAATCATGTGAGTGACCCATTTCTGCTTTCCATTAGCATGACTGATGCTAACCTCCAAGGGAGCGACTCGTTGCGCCCTCTTGGGTTAACATTGTCGGCTTAAATAAAGTGGAAAAACTATATTGAATTCATTGGTAGTGCTACTCTTAAGAAAATTGGTTCACTATGATGTGCTAGAAAATTTTTCTCTCCTGTATCTATCTTATCTATGTCTAGCATTCGTCCATGTTTAGAAAATTGTTGCTACATATGGTCCAGTGATCCTGGTATATATTTAAAGATCTTTGATAAAATCCAAAGAAGAATAAGTAATATTATTGGTCTTGACCATGAATCTCGGCTTGAGTCACTCTTCAACCGCCGAAAAGTTTCTTCCATGTGCCTTTTCTATAAATAATTTTATGGTAGTTGCTCGGATGAGCCCTTCGCTATGATACCTAGATTATATGGATTTAAGCGCAGTACTAGATTGCAACAAGATTTCATCAATTTTTATTTAAATTGGCTAAATCTAACCGTAAGTTCTTTGCTAACAGTTTCCTTTCTCGCATTTCTGGCTTGTGAAACTCTCTTCCGGCTCTATGCTTTCCAGTTAACTTTGATCTTCAAAACGTTAAATGCAATGTCAATCGTTATCTACTGTTTTCCTGATTACACTTCTATTGTTCTCCATTCTTAGTAATGTTTCTGTTTTCTAATTCTTTCACACCCAGTAACCCTTTGTATCTTAGTGGCTTTACTGCCTTACTTGGGGTAAATTTCGATTAAAAATACCCCAATCAAACTACATATTTTAATTATGTACAGATCTCTGTTAACAGCTGAGGAAATTCTATCCAAGTAATAAATACTTTTCTACAAGTAGAAAATTGGCTCATCATTGTGTTTGAATTTAATCGACATACATATTCGAACGTACGCATGCAAACAGAGACACAGTCATACAGGTACCTCGATTAGAGGAATAGTTAGCGAGCTAGGTTGATTGTATAGTGAGTTTGATCGTAACTGGGTGCTTCATACCTGTAGTCTTGTGCCAGACAATGATAAACTTAAAGGATAACGCACATATATGCACACATTCCACTTAACTGGGGAATTTATAAAAATATGAGAAAAGAATTTCTTTCCTGTTGCTGTTACAATATTAACGATCGACATTTAAATTTTCTTCTTCTTTATATTGAATGTTTCATGGTACTTTTGTTGCGTAGCACTTTTCAAAGTAAGATTGCTGTATCAAATAAGGTAATTTTTATAAGGTTCGAAAAGTGTATTTTACATCAAGTTGGTCTACATATTCTTTAAACTTCAATGCAATGAACTCGAGTGCCCCAATCACTACCGGGATTACTTTAACCTTTTCCTCCGGCATTTTTCACAATCTGGCAATCTCAACATTTAGGGCAGAGTAGTTGCTGTATCTTTTCTATTTGCTTTGCTATTATTATATGATAGTCAGGAGGTATGGCCTTATCAGATATTTGACATGCTTTTTGAGTTATATTGACGACAATTATATCTAGTCTTCTGTGTTCAATAACTCGATCTGTTTGAAAGTCATGCTCCCAGGCTATGTGTGCATTGCCTTTTCCGTCCATTACTCTCAGTAGTACGTGACAATACCATTTCTTGGACATGTTGTAACCATATTTTTTGCACAAGACTAACGCTGTCATGTCGTCTTTTGTACTTCATCTGTACCAAAATTTTACAGTCATTGATAACATATGCGACATTCTTTTCTATTCACAAAGGCTAAGCATTCGGCCATCTTTAGTGTAATACACGTTGCTGACTATGGCTTTCGTATGTAAGGCTTATCCCTGCGTAGTCATGATTACATTTTCAGTTCCTCTTTTCAGGTCACTATGTTTCAACCAATTTTGGGAGGCTTCATAATCCTTCAGTTTTTCCCTTGTTTTTCCAAATTGTCCATGCAATTACATGTCCAATAATTGGTAACGTTTTTCTTGCATTGGATTCTCCTTTTCCTTGCACTTCACCCCCATCAATACTTATTTGTGTGGCTGCATATTGCAGCAATTCGTCACTGTTCACCAAATTAAGTGCAAGCGACCTTCATTCATCTTCGACAGCCAAACTGACAGATTCTGAGAGAGGAGTTTTGATTAGATTACTAGTTTAAGCCTCTTTTAATATGTAACCCCAACTCTGCCCTTCATATTTTATGCAGTATGTTATCAAGCTCGAGAATTCCAAGGTATTTGTATCCGCTTTCATTTGGCTCCGTCATTACTTCTCCGAAATGGTAGTTCTCTTTTCGTAGTCAGCACACAGTTGGAAATTCCGAATCGCATTCTTACACTATTACTATTCTTGTACTGTCTCTTCAGTAGGGAATTAGTCTGGCTCTCCGATTTTGTGAACAGCTTCAAGTCATTTAGGCCATTTAAATGGAGGAACTGATATGTTTTTTTACGAAGATTCCTGTCAGCACTTTCCAAAGTAAATTAAACTAGGCAATTGGCCGTTAATTTTCAGCCACATTGTCCTTACTTTTGTCCTTCATTGTAAAAACACAAAATTATTATTATTATTATTATTATTGATATCCGCTGTTTGGATGTTAATATTCTAAAACTTTGGGATGAAAGGAACGATATTGTAAGTTTTGTTAAGAAGATTTTGTGTTGTTGATGTTATCACAGCATTTCCGTCGATCCACTCTATGGCCTTCCGCAACCGTTGAGCAACATTTAACGATACATCTTAATAATGAAACTTTGCAAATTACTTTTATTACGCTCGTCTTTTTGCAATATATTCTCTATAAACTGCCCAAATATTTACCTTGAACTCGTGTTTTTAAATTTCATAAAATAAGAAAAACACGTACGCACGTAATGGTTATTTTCTCCTATTTTCAATTTTAGAATCTGTTGCGGAGTAGCTGAACACCTCCACAAAATGGACTGGTCTAAGTCTATTTAAATAGCACACTCTCTTACTGAGAGGCGAAGAGTTAAATCATTACGGAGGACTGCTGACGCAGGTTTCTGTAGTTTTTCATTTACCAGACAAGCATTTGACCTCACGGGAACGTTTTGACATTCTCTGTTAAGTATTTTTATTTCTGTTTTTGAAAAAGGTTGTTTCCTTTTTTGATGATTATATTTTTATTTTTGTTACTTTCTTTCAGCTACGACCGAATTTGCTTTAATTTTTGCTTGTTTTTATTTTCATTTTTTCTTTTAACGTCTTGTTTTTTCATCTGCTAGTTTTATTATTTTTTAATTTTGTATTTTGTTCTGCATTTTATTTTCGTTTGTGATTTTTACATTGCTTGAACTTTGTACGCAGGAAAAAAAGAATTATTTCCTGGTGTGAAAAGAAAAATTACAAAGGTGGCCGACCATAGTCGGACCATCAAAAATTTATTTGGATCTGCCACTACGGCAAATCTACCAGCCAAAGAAAATGAAGCTGTTCACCCCCATCCGACAAAACAAAAGAAAAAATCCTCTAAAGATGGGCCCTATAAGGGAAAGTTATCAGCCCCTGTTATAGAAAAGGATAAAGGAAAAGAAATTGAAAACGACATGGCGGCGGACGAAGTTAGCGTTGTAGCGGTGGGAGAATTACCCTCTGTTTTGAGTTCCCCACCCCCGAAATGCATAGTCAATGTTCGCTGAGAGTGCCAAACAGTACGTTCATCTGGCTACCTACAGTGGGCTTTTGGTAGACCTCGATGCACAAAAGCGCATTGCAAAAAGGACAGTGTCAGTCTTTGTGCTCGACAAGCTAACCCACCAAATTTGTCGGTGCACAAAAGATACAGTGTTGAAAGCACTGAATTCCTTGGGGGTTAAATCTCAACAAATAATTAAAGGTTTAGGACACTTCATGTGGGACATACTGTTGCGGATGTAACGTATCGTGATTATATCCGCACAGAATACAGAATTTGGCCTAGAACCAAGGCGATGGTATACGAAATTCTTGACTATATACTTGGAGTGCATTTAGGGGCATATGGTCAACTTGTGAGTGTTAGTTCAGAATATATGACGGGTGAGTGGAGGGTTGAATTGATGATCGACCGAGAAGCCTTTGCCTCAATTCCCCACAGATAGACAGGAAAAATTACCTGCCCAGAGAAGAAGGCCTCTGGAGTCCCGCCTAAATCGGATCCCCTCGAACTGAAATTACTTGTTCCGCGGCGCCTGTAATGGGCCTGCCTGCAACGTTGGTCAAAAAGCCCCGGTTGGGTATCTTCCAGAGCCCACATTACAAAAAGTAGGTGGAAGAGAAGCAGGAATAGCAGGTAGTGGATAGAGCAAGATCTCAGTCCCTTGAAGCCCCCAAGTGCAAAGACACTAACAACCCCATTCCCATGGGTGAGACTTCGGCTAGCTCCGGTCCGTCAACAAACACAGTAAATGGAGACTTGAAGAATGAAAGTGACCGTCCATGGGTTTCCGGGGGACATTAAACCGATACGGCCAAGTAGAGGATGTCTCGACAGCAATTAGCAAAGCCTGAATTGCCATTGGCCACCTGGGTTCTCCAGGTGAGTTTCGGGGATATCTCAAACGTGCTGATGTGCAGGGAGAAAATGATGCCCGTGGTTGTTGAAGGCTATGAATAAGATACATAAAAGTAAGTTGAGTTGAAAGCAATACAAATTTCTTATTTTCATTGCTTTCAAAAACGAACTTTATCAACATGACTTTTATTGTGTTTTTATTATTAAATTGAAAAAGTTCGTTCTTACTATTATTAACTTTGAAAGCGATTTTCTTTGATGTCAGGTGGTAAGAGGAGCGCTTAGCTCGAACAAAATGGCGTGTAGGCTGGACTTTCTGGCTAATTCTCTGTCTATGCCGCTTAAAAATGTCCTTAAAAAATTAGTTTTCAAAAAAGTGATCCGGATAGATATGTTTATTCAAATTCTTTTACGAAGTTTTCATTGACTGAAAAAATATCTTTATAAGGTTGAGTTGGTTTTGAATATCATGTTGTAATCCGGAAATGACGGTCGTATGGTTTTTAGTTTTCAGTGTATTACAAAGCGCTAGAATGAAAACTTCCATTATGATTTTTTAATCAGGAATCCAATGCTAAACATATCATTACAAGTATAAAGGAATATAATTAAGTATATAATACTTTATGTGCCCACTCTCATTATCCTTTTCCAGTCATTGCAAGTTTTTTCCTTTTCCATTTTAAGTATATTCTTGGTGTGAGAAATGCCGCGTTAATGGACTTATGTGCATTGAAATATTTATTCAATTGTCATTTTCTCGCGAAATTTCAGATGTTATTTCTTATTAGGTACTGCAACTAATGATAGATATGTTTGAAGAGCTGAAAGTTTTTGAGTTCCTGGTTTGACACTAGCCATACACATGTTACTGGTTTGTTCCCAAATCTAAAATGTAATTTGTAACCACTTATATATTTCTTTCTCTTTCACTCTCTCACTTTCTTTCCGTCTGTCTTTCTACCTCTCTTTCTCTCTCGTTATATGAGGGTGAATTAAAAAGTTCTTGTCCCAGCCAAGAAGCTCTTTCAAAAAAAGAAATATATGATGTTATTTGTCTAAATTTTGTGAAGTCGATCGGACTGAGAAATTTTCGTTACTTACTCGTGCTTGAACAATCCTCATATATAGGCAGCGCGGATGTAGCTTCTTATTCATAAGCCTTCAAGATGTTAAAAAATCCAGAGATGTCTGTGCATGAAGCTTTTTGAAATGAGAAAGCTTTGTGCAGAACCGATCGCACTCTGCGAACTTCGAATACATTTGTCCAAAAAGAAATGCTTTACACATTTGGATGCAAACGGATTCGCAGGTATTATGACAGAGTTTTCCTTCAAGTGATCTCTTAAACGAAGATCGGAGGTCATACAATGCGTCTCGATATCGTAATATATAGTATTTCATCTAGATATTTCTACATTTCAGCGCATAAATATTCGTGATTTTTATTATGTATGTACGTACATACGTATATACATACATATTAAGAATCTCGTAGGTACGTGCATACATACTGTATTAAAAATCAAGGTTAAGCTACTTTTATTTGGAGTTACATTTCAATTATATAACTGTTTATATATATATATATATATATATATATATATATATATATATATATATATATATAAGTGTAAAGTTTATCAAAAGCAAAATATACTTTGAATTATTCGGGTTATTTAAGTTATATGGCATCCGTTACTTTGTGTAGACAGTGATAAGATGAAACTAAGAAGGAATGAGCATTGAAACATGAGAGCAATAATTTCATCAGAGTTTAATAAAAATTGAAGAGTTTTTCGTGACATTTACTCAACTTTATTTGATCAAATTATCTGAAATCATGCATAAGAGCTTAAATTCTATTTATTGAAGTATCAATCAGATATTACTTATATATTTGATAATCCTTTGTTGAATAACATCTTTTTTTTTTACTATGTCTCTACAGGAAGTAGGCGATTATGGCTCACCACAGACTCCACTTTCTGTGCCGATAACTGTGGAGCTACCTACGTATCCACAACATTCTTAGGACAATCCACAGTATCCGCACCTCCAATTTTAAAACTTCGATTATCTGGATGAAAATTGCAAAGAAAAACAAATCATTCGCAAATTTTTCAACTACTCGAATTAAATCCATTCTAATATTTCATCTTAAACAAACGTTTTGAGAATTTAGTTGATAAAAAAAAAAAACGCAGATAAAATCAGTTCAATTAATTCTCAATAATTTCCTCGTTGTTTTCCTATAAAGAACATGCATTTGAATTATTACAGCTTGGTCACACTTGTTGCATACAGCTTGGAGATTATGGCTTACGCAACTCTCAGATGCGTGCGACACACGTGAACGATGCTTCAATGAGAAATACAATAGGAAATAGAATATATTTTTGTTTGTCCAGCACGTAGCAATATCATTTAACACCTGTTTGTATGAATGCACCTTGGTCTCGCTGCATGTTTTACACGTGTTTATAAAATGACACACTATAATATTGATGGTAACATTTTCTGACTGACGCGACAGCTTATTCAACACAAGTCATTTTTGCTATACTTCGTGAAAATATTCTTTGAAATTTAAATGGCCTGGAATTCGAATAATTGCATGGCACCAGATACGATTTGTAAGCTGTGGGGAAAAGTAGTTTCGATTGTTGTGATGACGGAAGAATTTATTGAACAATTTGAAGATCGGTGTAAATGACGTAGAAATAAATGATTGGCTCAATGCATAAAACCCTGGACATAGAGACTTAAGTGGCCAGGGTATAACCGTGTAAATGTTGCCGAGGATGATAATGATGTTACCCATATTAAGTCAGTCTCAATGCCCAATTTAAAACACCGAAACGATGATTATGTTTGACAAATGTTTAAGAAGCTACCTTTATAAACACGTCTACTTTAATCCAACTTAAATGATAGAGGCAGAAAAACGCAAGGCCGCCAGAAATAGACAAAAATTGACGCATTTTCTCAAAAAAGGAAATAAAATAAAATAAATTTGACAACACCTTGAGCAAATCGTTTGTAAATGTTATTTGATTATATAAATGTTACATTTCAGAAAATAACCTTTTTCTTCATCATTTTTCAATAATTTAAATATTCAGTTTTTCAGAATTTCGAATTATTCGGACATATATTTTCAACCCCTATGCTAATGTGTCTGAATAATCGATGAAATGTATTCAGAAATATTTATCGAATCTTTATTATCTAGTTATCTAATCAGCGAATGGCAACTAAATGAATTGTACTTGCTATTCAATTGTATTGGGCTAGACTATTCGAGCATTTACTCGTTTTGTACACTGTTCACATGTTAAAAGAAATACCGTTAATAATTTATTTGCTTCATTTGTTTGAATGTGTTCACTTGCTATCCATTTAACATACTCTATCAGTCATAAAATACCCAAGTTAATACAATGTGAATTTTTCTTCTAAATCAAGCACTGCAGGATGTTATTATTTCTAGTGGAACAATACACAATCAAAATAGATCAGGTATTACTTATGACCAAACTTTACAACATTGAATAACTCATTCCAATAATATGAATATTTTTCTGTTCAGAATTGAGAACTCCTGAGGAAAAATTTATTTCATTAAAACTAACCTGTAAAAACAACTTTTGTCACTTATGCATTTATTTCGCAACATATAGCAAGTCTATTTTATTGATTATTTTTCTAATAGAAGCTTTAAATATAAAGTTAAAATAGCTTTATGTGTATTTAGATTTTAGTTCAGCAATGTCACCGCACGAGAAAGAACTCTCTTCTTATTTGAAGTGGCGTGTTATTTCTTTCCACAAACAGCGGACACAAAAATAGGAACGTGGCTAAAATTGAAGAAAAAATACTGTTGCCAAAATTGTGAAAGATCAAAAGAAATGTGAAGAAAATTTTTGAGGTGTACAGAAGCGAACATGCAAGTTGACATAAAGGTCTATTCGTTTAATTAAAACATTGGCTGATGAAGATTCTACAAAATCGGCTGAAGATGATGCTAGTGAAGTCAAAGAAATGTGTAACGTGAATATTTATACTGTAACTATCAAAGTGACATTGAGCAGAACCAGCTTACGTGGCAGATGAGATAGAAACAACGAAGCCTGTTTAAAGTTTGTGCAGGAGAATAATTTAACAAACTGATTGTGGAAATCAAATCAATATTGTAACGACAACAAGTGGGAAATAAAGGCGATTGTTTTCATCAAGAGTGTACTCATTTTTGGATGTTAATCTATTCATATTTTTGGCAACAGGGTCTCAATGTTGTAGAGTATGGTCATAATTATATCATGATATCCGTTTTGATCGTGTAATGTTCCATTAGAAATAATAAAATGTTGCTATTTGGTTTAGATGTAAATGAACTTTATAAAAATAGTGATGGGCAGTATTTATTTATGGCCGATACTATAAGGTCTTTGAAGTATAGGAGAAGTCATTATAGTGCTTGTTCTATTACTCAAATTCCACGCAAATTCATTTAGCGTGTTTTCAGTCTCTCAAGCTTGTGATCATGTAAATAAGAGTCTACGCAATAACAACTTCTAGCAAACTCGTGTCAGTATTTTCTTATATGCGAAAGGGTCCCCAAATATCTATATTTCTCATATGCTAAACCTACCCATGATTTTTAGAACGTTTTCCATCTGTTCATATTTTATTAGTTCAGTAAGAATTCTTAGTTTCTAGGATTTAAATTTTCTATCAAAGATCAATGTATAGATCAGTTATACATTTATAAATAGAGAATGTGTTTACGGAGCAAGCGATTGTTTTTAATTTAACATATATGCGGTGATGTTGAAATGTTCTTGACGCGATCAATAAAAAATCTGATGTGCGGTCATTTGTTCAAATTTTAGGAAGTGTATTGGGCCGATATCTTTTCAGCACACCTCATAAGTTCAAACTTCTGGTATTAATGTAACACCTTATGAATTTTCATGCCCGTTATCTATCTATCTATCTATCTATCTATCTATCTATCTATCTATCTATCTATCTATCTATCTATCCATCTATCTATCTATCCAGTAGTGGGGAGGTTAGTAAGAGTCGAACAACATAGACAACAGTTACGCTCTTCTGGAGCCACTAAACTTTAGTTGTTCATGAACGAATAGATAATACTTTACTCCACGTTTTTTCTTTTTTCTTTTTTTCTTTGTCCTTTACGTTTCTTCTTTCTCGTTATATTTGTCCCTCTGTCCATTTGTTAGGCAAATTACTCGCTACTTTCTTCTACTTTCCTTCGATGCACCCGGTGGGTATAAAATACGCCCATGAATTTATTCTTTATTACCAGTGCCAAAAATTTTTACTTTCTGCTCATTTGAAATAGTTTATTGTCTTCCCTACATTCTTTGCTGAAAAGTTCTCGGACCAACAAAAATAAATAAATAAATAATAAAAAAAAAATCAACTTTGTACTTTTGGTCCGATTTCGGAAAATGGGTTGTGCACTCTCTCGTATATATGCATACATGTGCGTGTCTGTCATGCCTATAAGTGATTTACATGTAAAATCTAAAAACGTGATATTGGAAAAAAATAACATAAATATTGGCGTATGCTAATGACATATACATTTCGCCAGTTTGTGGGGAGTGATACCAATACCTGATGTGGCACATCTGAATGTCTGCTTTGTGGGGTTTAGGGAAACCATAAAGTTTGGGTATTATAGGGTGATAGTCTATTAGTTGATATCATGGTTTGTTTTTGTTATTTATTAGGTTTCTAACTACTCTATTAAATTTCTGTTTCTATATTCACTTTAACTTCATCTAGTTTCTCATATGTGTAGGTATCGTAGAGTAGTAACTTAATTTTATCATTGTGTGCGTTCCTTTTCATAATAACAATCTCAACTTAAGTCATAACAAAAGTTTTAACACCTCTTTCTTCAGATCAATCAACCAATCACAGGTTAAAAATTCAGACAACCTGGTTGAAAAACGGAGAGATATAAATATGACAGATAAACTCATGACTAATTTAGATGTTAAATCCCTTTACACTAACGTCCCAGTTTAGCATATGTTTAAATCATTTAAAAAAGCATATAACACAATCAAAAATAAACTTCTATCTGTCAATAGGTAAAATCATAAAAAAAAAGCCGGCTCATCTCCATTCATTGCTAGTTCAACTTTAGGAATAATTTTCTCAACAAAAATTTTGATTACCAATGGGTTTGCCTTTGAGTGAGCTTTTTAGTGATTTCTTGATTCTCGTACTTTCTAGAGTATTTTAGCGAAACAATCAACATATTTCCGATATACTGATGACGCTGTACTAATATATCCCTGTAAATCTACATTACATGACCTTTTAGATAAACTAAGTCAAACATACGATAGAATCCACTTATTAAACAGAAACAATATATATATATATATATATATATATATATATATATATATATATATATATATATATATGTGTGTGTGTGTGTGTAAATAAGTAAGAAAGAAACTTATACATGTGTGTGTCTGTGTGTGTAAATCATTAAGAAAGAAACTTCGTTGTTTTTCCAATAAACTTATATATATATATATATATATATATATATATATATATATATATATATATATATATATATATATATATATATATATATATATATATATATATATATATATATATATATATATATATATATATATATATATATATATATATTGAATTGGACTTGACGGTTCCGGATAGGATACAGGTTCGATTCCTGTCGGAGAACGAAAATTTTCTATGAAAATTTCTCGGACATTCAGGCCGGTAAATGTTATTTAATACTGTTTATTATAAAACAGAGCATTTGCTTAAATACTTGTATTTATAAAAAGAACGTTAAACATATCATAAATGTCTTTAAATATATATATATATATATATATATATATATATATATTAGAAAACAAACTTAAGCAAATTATATATATATATATATATATATATATATATATATATATATATAGAGAGAGAGAGAGAGAGAGAAACAGAGAGACAGACAGAAACACAGGCTAAAAACAGACAGGGATTCAACAAGAAAGGGGAAAAAATTACACTCTATTTACACTGCATACAGAAAAAAAGTTTGCCTGGCCACAATGTTTTTTTTTTAAATTAAGCATGTTCACTCCAAACAAGGCAGTAAAGCCACAGAGACATAAGGTGTTACTGGGTTTGGAAGAATTAGAAAACAGAAACATTACTATGGAACAGGAACAAATGAAAAATAATTAGAACAGCAGATAGCGATTGACATTGCATTAAAATATTTGAAGATCTAATTTGACTGGCAAACAAGAAACCGAAAGAGAGTTCCACAAGTGAGAAGTGGGAGAAAAGAAACTGTTAGCATAGAACTTACGGTCACATCTAGCTAATTCATCTGTAAATTGATGAGACTTCGTCAGTCTAGAACTGCGTTTAAATTCATAAAGTCTGTGTATCATAGCAAAGAGCTCATCCGAACAATTACCATGAAACTATTTATAGAAAAAGCACAGGGAGGCAACATTAAAGCGATGTGAAATTGGCTGAAGCTGAAACACAAGGTGAAGAACAATGATATTGCTCATTCTTCTTGGACTTTTATCAAGGATCACTAGATAGAAAGCAGTATCTCCAGACCATATGTGGCAGCAACATTCTAAGCATGGATGGATGTTAAGATAGATTCAGGAAAAAAAATTGTTTATCACGACACAGTGAACCAACATTCTTGGCAGCTGGCCTCATAATGAATTCAATATAGTCTTTCCACTTCATGCCAACCGAAAATGTTAGCCTAAGAAGGTGCGACGAGTCACTCTCTTGGAGGTTTGCATCAGTCATGCCGATGGAAGGCAGAAAGAGGTCACTCAGATGATTACTAGAGAGCAGTTTTGAAGACGTTAAAATTGGCAAACCATCCTTTGCCTCATGTAACACAGACTGAAGGTCGATTGTGACCTCAGACTTACTATCAAGACAAAAGTAAATGGTTGTGTCATCAGCATAGATACCAAATTGAGAGCTGATGCCACCGGGAAGGTCGTTAATGAAAATTAAAAACAAGCCTGACCAAGAATAAAACCCTGGGGGGTCATCTGCATTAGTACAAAATGCTCTAGAAGAATGGTCGTTCAGGACAACTTTCATTTTACGATTTGATAAGAAAGACTGAATCACTTAAAAAATTTCAACTGGTGGATAATAACTGTATTCAATACCCTGTCAAAAGCTTTCGAGATGTACAAGGCAAGAGCCCCAGCTTTACCATTGTTAGCTAAAGCTTGATAGAATCTTTCCGCAATTATCATTAATACATTAGCAGCTGACCTAGAGAATGAATCCACATTACTTGTCTGAACGAAGTGCCTGCGATGTGAGATGTTTAGCTAATCCAGAATTGATTAAGCTGATAGTTGGAAGGGTCGGACCGTTCAACTGAGTTCTTAAAGCATGAACAACAAATGATTATCTCCAATAAGCATGAAAGAAATAGGCAACGAGGCAGTTGTTATACCGTTTAGAGGGAACAGGAACCAGTTTGGGAGCACACTTCTTAATGACTATTACAGGGATACCATCAGGTCTACATCCTTTGTGGGTATCCAGTTTAGAGATAATGGCAGGAACCATAGAAGGTTATATGAAATAATAGTATCCTAAATTTCCAGGAACGGGTTATATGAAGGCAGGTAATCTTTAGGAACCTATTCTGATTATTTTCTTTTCAACCTGAGAATGGAAACAAATCACTTTATAGTATCAAAAAGAATTAAACCATATTGATAATTTAATAGAAACCATTTATTTATTAAGATATATCCAGATTGAAATTATGTTCTCATCATATTTCTGTACAGAAGTATGCTGATTTTTACTCTAGTGTCATCAGCTGTATTATGGTTTTTAGTCACATTGCAGTCTCAAATATTCAATGGAAGACCTATCAAATTTATGACTAGAAGAACTTACAGCATTGTATGGTATTAATTATATTTTTAGCACTTTGAATAGTTTTGCGACAATATGGTTATAGCAATTTCTCGTTACGTTTTCAACGTAATCACGGAAATCCTTATTGCTGTCTGTTATTAGGCGCGCACACGAGCGTAGCATAACTAACATTTTATCTGGGCCACCGGCTATTAAGATATAAGATTATTTTCGGATAGCTCAACAACCAGTTCGCTAAGGTTTTTATAATTTTAAGAATCGGTTCGCGCGTGCCGGTAGGATGCCACCACTGGTTATATGCATATCACTCAACATAGACTCAGTTCTAAGTGGGAAGTTAGGAAAGGATATTCCAGTTGACTCGAGAGTAGAATTTACGGGCGAAACATTCAGCTCTAGCAGTAGATGTTAACACCTCAAATTGATTGAAGAGAGGAGGAATAGAAGATATTTAACACATTGTTACAGAGACTCCAGAAATCACGAGAGCTAAACTTATTAGAAGCAATATGGTGCCTCATTCTCTCGGCAAACTGAGACTTAGATCCTTCGAGGATACATTTACATTTATTAGGCGCCGCCACGAATAGGCGCTTATTTTGGTTGAAACCGTCACGCTGGTAAAGTTAGAAATAGTGGTTCTTGTGGGCTATAGCGACAAAATATGCTGGTATGATTGAGGTTTCACCTGGTATTTCCGAGAAGGAATGAAAGCATCTATGCCGGCTTTCACCCAAGAGGAAATCTTGGTGGCGCAATTCTCAATATGAATGTTAAAAATATCTGTCCAAAGGACATTTCGAAGAAAATCACGGAGTCCCAATCAGCATGCTGGTAACGGAAAGAGGTTTTATGAATAGGAAGTTCATGTATAATAGATAATTGGAATTAAATATCAATAGAGTGAGTTGAGTTGCCAACAGGACAGTGTTGCGTTGTTCGGAAAGAGGTTGGCAAGGAAACTAGTAGGGAATTCCACGATTGAAGTAAGGATGGAAGTAATGGAAAATTGAAAGTCTGGATACCAGCAACATCAGTAACATTAGAATGTTTATGCCACGTGTCGTGATGCGCATTAAAGTCTACGAACACAATGACTCAGAGACTATGTCTAGTATACTGCAGACCTAAGAAGAGGGGAGAAATAAAGGAAGATGTGATAGCTTACAGAATGTAATAATGAAAGTCGAAAGCACATGAAAATTTGACTGAATTAAATTCTCTTTCCACTAGAAGATTATCCCGGATGTAAACACCAAGACCATGCATGTGAATGCTGGAATCTTTTTGGCAAAGAGGAAGATAGCTTGGAACAGCTTGGTAGCAATGGAAAAGCTTAAATTGATTTCACAAAGTGCAAAGATATCTGGTGACCGTTTCAAGAGAAAAAAATAAATTCTGCAGAAGTTGGAACGAATATCATGAACATTGGAGAAAGAAGGGTTAAGCGGGGGTAAGTGTTTTTCTGCTTACTGGTTTTCTCATATTGCTTTTCATTGTATTTGTCATGAGGAGATTTGTTTTGAGCACAAAAAGAAAAGTAAAAGGGCCAATATAATTCTCATTATCTCTCGTCAATAGCAATACGAACTAGTTAGAACGTGGCTGAAACCAAAGCATAATGTGGCTGCTGGTTGCCCTGAATGTAAACGTCCAAAAATAATTTGCAAATAAATTCAAGGAAAGTAAACGATGTTTTGATAGTAAAATAATATTTCAGAATTATTTTATTCCCCCAAAGATATTTATTTTATTTGACAATGCATTAGTTAATATTAATAGAATGTTTAATAATTAACTTTGAGTATTATGTAGAAAGCACGTGCGCGCACAATCTTAATATTGAACGTTGTAAAGTGGTTAACCCTAAGTGGTGATTCAAACAACGGCTAGTGAGTTCATTTCTTATAGAATGCTTTTAGAATGCTTTTTGTATGCGATAGTGTGTTAAAGATATCTTCATCGAATAAGTAATAAAACAGACATGTAGACAGCAACTCATAACAAATGTTCGAAATGCCTTCAGCTTGCTTCTACACACGCATGCACTCGCCGGACCATTGACTGGCGAATCCTTTCATATACTCCCACACGGTGTAGAATGGTTTCGCAGGCCCCAATGACACGTTGATGAAGCGTCTCTGAATTATTAATGCATGCTGCATGAACCAATTGTTTTAGGTGGCTCCACAGATAAAAATCCAAAGGACTGAGGTCGGCGTTCAACCCATGGAATCGGTCCCCCTACCTATCCATCTTTCATGATAAATGTCAGAAAGTGCATCGCTAATAATGTGACTAAAATGTGCTGGAGGCCCATAATGCGTATTTATATTAGCAGAGGTACATCCTCTAACAGGTCTGGAAGTGTGTTCGAAATAAAGTCCCTGTAGACCGCTCATGTAAGACGTGCTGAACCTACCAGACAGTCACCTACAATTCCAATCCACACATTAATTGATGCTGGTGTCTAGCATGTATTGTACTAAATGATGGGTTCTTTAAATTTGCTATTCCATCTCTTACAAATATTGCCTTATCCGTAAACAAGACAGAAGAAACACACAACGGATCAGCAGTTTGTGCAATAAACCATCAGTAAAAGTTCTCCCGTGGTGAGTATTCAGAGGGCGAAAGAGCCTGCACATTTATCAAATGATACGCATACAGGAGCTGCTCCTGAAGAATCCTCCATGCGCTATTATGAGATGTACGACATAGTAGGACGTGGTCTGATACCTGGATCGTCTCCGACAGCCTGTGAAATGTGTTATTCGTGGTCAGGCGTACGAGCGATTCTCGGTCTTCTTCAATCCTTAGTTTATGGTGCCACGGATCCTGTCCCAGCAACGTGACGATAAACACCAGCAAAGGTTGGATGACTCGGCTGACTTGGGTCTGGAAACGCAATCTGATACAGCCGTGCAGCCTCGCTTTCATTACCATTCGCGCGGTCGTATGTAAAAATCATATCTACTCGCTCACGATATGAATATCCTGTCATTGTTAAACGGAACACTTCTCCGTTAACTCACTACTACACACATTAAGCATGGAAGACAGATTTGCCACAAAAGTACACGAATGACAAATGTAACCTAGTTCTTATTGCAATAAAGCGCCATCTACCGTAAACTTTCTTTAAATTTAATAACTCAAAAACAAAGGCTTTGCGGACATATGTTTATATGAACTTTTGTCCTTGCTTTGGTGTGAGGAGCACGCCTCCATGTTTGTAAAAGTATTTTTGATACACTCTGTATATATAGGATGCACCAGGCATTTGAAAACAAATATTTAATGGCCTACAAATGGATGTTACGCATAACGTTATGCGACATGCGCTAAATTTTAAGTTTCAGATATATTCAGAGCCGCTTTCAATCTGATACAGGAAATGAAAAGGTATGCCGTACTTGTAGAAATAGTCGCCAATCATAGGAGCTAAAATATAATCAATTTCATGAAAGTGGTCATGTCCTTAGTGTTCAAATTATAGGAACGAAGTGGAAGCCAGTGGATGGGACGTGCGGTCCGTGAGCAAGATAATAAAACATTTTAAGCGGTCAGACACTGAAAGGACGGTCGAGCTTGTCCAGCAGCCCCAGAGCATAATCAACCACAGCATCAGCGAGCAGCTCTACTGACAAGCATGTGGTGCATGAGACAAAAGTCGAATGAGTGATGAGATGAGGGCACAATTTGCGAAATGTTTACTGCTCAAGTTGAAGGACACCGATGAGGCCTGCATGTTAATAAGAAGGACCAAAGTTCCTCAGAGCTCTTCAACATGATTAGCAAGTGTTTAAAGCAGGATCAGAACCTTGTACAACAAGAATGACAGGTTCATCTGAGTGAACCAAAAGGTGGTTTCCACGGTTGTCTGTGATTAGACTTGGGGTTGTGAGAAACGTGGGTCAGGCCATACCGCTCCACTTTTTCTAATTTTACTGCTGGAAATAAAATGATCTCTCGTTAGTTTTCTATTCCTAGTCTTTTATCGCTCCCCCCTCTTTCTCTCTAAACACACACACACACACGCGCATAGACACACAGAGTAGGGGAGGCAAGAACACTGTCACAAACATACGCTAGTACTTACAGGACATTTTCTTAAGACGAAAAATGTTATATAAGTTGGGTTTTGATCTATTTCCACTAAATGATCAAGCATCAGAATTATTAAAATTCCTTCTTGGTTGGGTCAAGAACTTTTCACCCCCATATATATATATATATATATATATATATATATATATATATATATATATGGAAATTCCATTATCGTACGATTCGGTTATCGTTCACTTTTTCGTTAAAAATATCACTCGGAAACTGTACATCTTTTCGGTTATCGAGCAAGGAAATCCGTCCATTACGAACGTGTACATTCCTGTTCGCTTGGTGTTGCGTGACTTTTCCAAGCCAAACTCCCACACAAAGCATCGCGTTTACGTTTGTCGCTTGCTAAGTGAGCATCTCATTAGTCCGAACAGTTTATTGTTAAATAAGACAGCGTGGGTCAAAAGAAAGTTCCAAGTGTGACTTTGGGAAAGTCACTGGGCTTGGATGTGAGTTGGCAGGGTGTGGAGGACCATTCTGACATCTGCAGAAATCCAAGACTTTCAGCTGGAGCAGTAACAAATACCAGCTGAGAAAATAGCTTCAGTGGAGGAGGAGGAGAAGAGAGGGAGGGAGAGAGAAAGAGAGGGAGAAAGAGAGAGAGAGAGAGAGAATTTACTTTCCTCATTGATTAAGAGCATTTGTTCAAAAAGTGTATGGTGCAAATTTTGTTGAAAAATATCACCCTAACAAAGCTGTTGCATACTTTGCTGTAAACATGTTTAATGACATGTGCCTTGTCACATTTTGGGCAAATTTTAAAGCGGCGGCAAAAGCTAACCTCTCTGGACAGATTTTAGTGAGAGAAGGATTCAGTCAGTGTCGAGTAGGTTCTAGTGGCACAAAGAGACAGAGAAGGGAAATAAACCAAGAAAAAGACTTACCTGAAGTCTTTATGGAGGAGAATCCGCTTCCAAACATCTCCCCTCTCGATAAGGGTAAAGTGAAGTTAAATTTTAAGTTAATTTATTTGTCATTTATTTTAATTTCTCAATCTTTCTGCATGTAAACTAGTTATTCAGTATAAAATTTATTTTGTGTTAATATTTTGAGGTGTGCAGAAGAAATTAATTAGATTTACATAATTTCTCATGGGAATATTCGGTTTTTGAGCATTTCGGCTTCCTGGAACATATGGCTGATAACCGAGGTTCAACTATATATATATATATATATATATATATATATATATATATATATATATATATATATATATATATATATATATATATGTACAAGTTTGTTGAAAAACAACACATGTCTTTCTTAAGGATTTACACACACGCATATTACACACACGCATATACACACATGCACATCGTTGTGTGTATGTGCGCGCACGCGCTCGAAACAGAGTGAAAGTGGTGAATAATTTAATAATACGAGTAATTAATTTCAATATACTGTTTTCGTACTAGGTATCAGAACTAAAAAGACGACTATCTGGCGCCGATGAATTGCTGTATAAATACGTACGTGGAATGTTTTCAAGGATGTTTTATTTGTTTGTTTTTCTGATAAAGCAACCTTACTGGAAGAATCAAGAGCTGAAAATAATTTACAAGATGCAACATGATCCTGCTGTAGCCCTCGTTTTATATTGAAGGTATTTTTAAAGATTTCACTCTCCAAAAGTGAAACCTTCGAATTACTACTGGTAATAATGTTAGCATTAACTGAAATGACTATTTTTATTTCTTGTGTTAATTTCACAGTGATTAGAGTTTTGAATAAAACTTCACTGATAAGATTCAGAGTTTGCTTTTTCTCTATTATCAGCTATCTTCATCATGAATGATATCGAACGTCCGCAATATTATGAGCATTCCAAGTCAAAAGTACTGACATAGAGATTTTTATTGTTAAAGGATGGCTTAATCGAGCAAATAATTTAACAAATGAAACAAAAAGTTGCAAAAGCTATAGTTTGAAATCTATAAAAAAAGAAAAATTAAAATAGTTAAAAATTTCAAGTGTGTATCTTTTAAAACATTCACATTTTTTTCTTCATCTAGCAGCATTTTAATATGAGTTTATAAGTGATGATATTTAGCATGATTTTATAATTATTTCTTTTATTATTATTATTTTAAAAAACATTCATTTTTACCTGCATGCTTTTTACAATCACATACCGGGTCATGACCAATGACCTGGGGTCAAGTGAAGTATGCAATTTTTTGTTGTTTTCATTTAATTAAACAAAAGTCACTATTGAAAAGAAAAGAAAGAAAAAGAAAACTTAAATTGATAAAGAAAATCGTGTATCAGGGATTTTATTATTATTTGTGTATGTTTTTTTACCTGCTTTGTATCCTGTAGAACCGAGTCTAAACTATGGATCTTAGGCCCTATAGGAGAATTGTCATTTAACTGATAACACTTTTCTTAGTATATGGGATGTTCCTAGTAGTGCGATGTTCCTAATAGTCATCGAACCAACGAATATAGAAAGTATTACTAAATTAAAATTAATTATTTGACTTTCAGTAAATTCGTAAAATGTAAAACTGAAAAAATTAAATACAAATATTTTCATTTTTTTCTATGTTAGACGAAATGTTTATGCTTATATATACATGAGCTAAGACGGAATCAAGGAACTTGCGAGGAAGATTTTGCCACTATAAATACCACTTGGTATGTTAGCTGGTGGTTTGACGAGACAATCCAAAATACACAAAGGTATATTTCAGCCAGTAATCTCGAAATATGGACAGTTCAAGTGCCACATCTGAAAACGATCTGAAAACGATCATGGAAGACCGAAGCTCGGCTGAATAGACATATACGTGCTTGTTGTTGTGTGTTGATCAATGAAGGGATGGCGTACTTCTTTTAAAAAAGTGCAATCATCATATAGTAGACGTTCTCAAGTGAATCAAACCTGTAATATAACCTTGCCAACTTCTCTAATTTAAGCTTAACTGGGCTTAATAAAGGACGTGTAACTTCGTCGGAAGAAACGACTTTTAAAAAATTAAGAGTATTGACGCGCGTGCGTCATACACACATACTTTCTCTTTCTCTCCCTTTCTCTCACACACATGCATACACACAAATGGTGACGATGGATACGATGCACAATATCGCACTTGTTTGCTCTTGGGTGAAATTAACCTGACTCAAGTAATAAAATTAACCCAACTTCCACGATCCCTCCCCACATAGCCCCAAAAAATATTCGATGTTTCTAGGTTATTTTTTTTAAACAGAGGCTCAAATTTTCTCACAATCGGATAAATGAAAAAAAAAGTATGTTCAATACTAACTAAAAGAATACGAAAGAAAAAGTTTTTCTTGATTCTAGATTCCTATATTATAACATAGATACAAATGATATTTACTATAAAATATATTGTGTATGTTACATACATACATACATATGGATAGATAAGCAGACACGCACTTACTTACGAATGGACAGACGCACAGACCTACATATGTGTACGTGTATGTGTCAGAGATAATATGAAAGAACAAAACATAACATGATGTAGAAAAGACTGCATATTACCAACCTGTAAAAAAGAACGAATTCCATATCATGTGAAAAATTTCATGGCAAGGATCGAAAACTAATAACATTGGTGCATATTTACTTGCATATTCTAGTGCGCGCGCGTGCGTGCGTATGTGTGCACCCGCGCGTGCGCGCACACACACACACACACACACACACACACACACACACACACACACACACTTGCAATATATACGGGGTGCTGAAAAGTTCCTGGCCTGCCAAATATTCTGATGATTAGTCATTTGATCGGATTTTGGGAAGGATGTTCCGCCTACAAGTTTTTAACATTCCTCTCATATTACTACGTACTTTTAGGATGGTTCTTATTTTTGCAATTTCCAAAATTTGAAACAGTCACCCTTAAAAGCTTCCCATAACAATTGAAATTAACCCTTCTCCCCTGCCAACAAATCAATATTTAGGGTATACTCAATGACTTGACATTTCATCCAGTATTTCGTAATTATTAATTTCTATAAGTGAAACTAAAGGATAAAGGGCTCTTCAATTATTATTATTTTTATATGCTACTTTTACATTAGTTAATTTCTATATTTTCGTACATAAATATCAAATAATAGGTTGTATCATAAGTAATTTCTGTTTTGGGTAATCAATTGTAATGACGAATGTATCATGTGGAAATTATTTATAACAATCTATTTTTTCTAATGAAAATATTTATTAGATCAATTTAGAGACACTTACCTAACTTCTTCGTGTATGACCTGATTATCACTTTCCTTATGTTAGTCTATATATGGTAGGTACCACCAAAATGGATGCTTTTTTCTGCAATGAAATAAAAAATTCGACCCCCCTGTTTTAAAATATTTGCCAAAATTCAAGGAATTATCCGATTCAAACAAAATTTTCAGGACTTATTCATTAATGAATTAATATTTTACTGCATGTTTTTTTTTTTAATGTTTGACGCCCCCTTTTCGATATTGTGTGTATACATTTTAATTGGATAGGGGGTTCGTTCAAATGTTTTGCAGTTATATGAAAAGAAATCAGTGTAAATGTTATTTCAGTAAAAACTTTATGCAATATCGAGTGTGAACACACGGAAAATTATTCTCACATCTTGCCTAAAACAATTCAATAAAGCTCAAAAACTATTTTTTGACAATTGGTGTTTGCCTAATTTGATAAAAGACATCAGATTCGACGGAAAAAATTCTAAACTTAATATTTATTTATTTTTAAATTACTTTTTCAGTGTTTTTTTTTAGATTAACCCCGTTTCTTTTAGTTACAAGAGTTTCTTTTATAGAATAAAGATATGTTTGAAAATTTAAAAAAAATGTAAAGTTTAATGTCATTTTCGAGAGTGAAACTTTTTAAAAAATAACTTTATTTTATTTTTTCCTTTTAACAACTATTAGGTTATTTTTGGTATGGATGTACAAAAAGGAAATAATTATATCTCGCGTTGACTGACGTCTATTCAATATGGGAGGAGTATTATGATATAAATCTAATTATATATCTCCTGTACAGACGGTGCAACAATAAAATAAAATAAAATTATTCCTTATACTAAGTTTATTAAAACCATACAGAATAAAAATATATATTCTTAAAATATTGTTTATATAAGGTTAAAGAAAATTTACTACCTCATGAGATGGTTGAAGGATTCTTTTTTACAGTAAGGTTCACCCTGAACAAGGCTCGGGGGCACTCATGGTAGAGGATTCCATTAAGAGGTAGTTTATACGTATAGGAGGGGGAGATAACGGTTAATCCTGGATTTGAACAGGTTAAGATTGTAGTGATTGGGGAAATATCCTCTTGGGAGTCGGTTCCACAGAGCAGTATTTCGCAGGAAGGTGCTGTTCGAGTGAAACTTCTTACCGTTGGAATACGGTAGGAATGTAGGTGGTTTGTTACGATATAAGTGGCATGGTAGATCCTAGCCGTGAAGGTTAGACCAAGGAATAAAAGTTCGAGCACTTTCCATGGTAGCAGCGATAGAGGAGCGAGAACTCTATCGAGGCTGGAAAGTGATGACTGGGCAGCTCCCGCCCAAATATGACAACAGTACTCCATTTTCGGCCTGATCTGACTCTTGTAAAGATAGAGGATAGTATGAAGAGTCAGGTACTTACTGGAGCGTTTACAGGGAGTTTACCGATTTTCTTGCATCTTTGGTGATGGATCATATATAAGAGTTTAATTATTATTGGGCCTTAAACTCACCCCTGACCTCAGGTCAGGGGTGAGTTTAAGGCCCAATAGTCTCTTAAGGCACGGAGCCTCCCTGTGTAGACATCTGTTCATAATAAATGGCGGTAGTTCGGGGTCCGATCGGTGATGATGAAATGTAACTAGTTTGGTTTTCGAATGTAATCAACCATTTTTCCTCCACTGGGTAGTTAGTACTAGATCGGATGAGAGATAAGCTGCCAAACTCTGATCATCGAGAGCTTTAGAGGCGCACTCGTGCCACACCTTGTCGAAGTTTGGCATCAGTCTAGACACTGACTAGGGAATGGTCTGACGTGCCAAAGGCGGAGGTTAAAACTTTAATAAGCATTGGTCAAAGGATGTTTGAAAGTGATCGCAGAAGTTCACCTGCTGTCCCGTCGTGTCTGGGACACGGGTGGGTTCTTCCATGAATTGGGTTATTTCATAGACGATAGAAAAGTCTCTGCAATATCTGCCTTCTTCATCGGTTTTGTTCGAGTAGACTAACCACTCTTTGTGCTGGATATTGAAGTCACCGCAGATATGAACGCTAGCTGAGGCTGTTATCAATCTTCTCATATTCGATCGAAGATTATTGTCTATCCGTTCTGAGAGCGATAAATAGAGAAGACGTATGTGGTACTGTGGATAAGTGCCACGCGGAAGCATATATACGGGAGATCTGAGTCCTCGTTTTTTTGCCACCCGTCCTTGTTGTAGGCTCCGATTTCGTGGCCATAGCAATTTAGGTAGTCTTGTTTTGTTATAAGGGGAGAGTAACCCGCGATTGTAATTCCTGTAGTGGGAATGAGGCATTCATACCTGTTGCAGGCAGAATCAGGAGGTCGGTTTGGGACTGAAGAAGATTGAGCTCCACTTCTGGAAAGTTGGAACGTACATTGAAGTAAGTGATAGTATAACTAAGGTCTACTTTTTTTAGGTGGAGTTTGCTACTTTTGTTCATTTTCAGTTTAATCGATTTCTTGTGTGTGTTGGTTGGTGGAAGACTAGGAGACAGTGAGACAAATACACCCACAGGAGTTTCATGTATAAATAACCTGTATTGAATCGTCCAGAGACACTACCATAACAGTACCATTCATCATGGCATCGAAAAGCCCCATCGGAGACTACTGCACGATCCAGAAACCATCCACAAAATAGCACTACGATGTTATACACTTGCTAATAAAAGAGTCCTCTTCTAAGTTACTTGAAGGTTCGGATCTTTGGTTCGGATGACGCCAAAACACAGAAAACATCTACCTCCAGCACCGTTAAAGAAGGAACAAATAACCCAGGAAAGAAGATACAGGCGTGATACTTCGAGTGCATGTGTTAAAATTGTACCTGAATATTGACTATCCACATATGCACATACTGAAAATCGTTATTGTTTTTCAAAACACATAAAAGAAAATTTATAGAGTGCCACATCGAAAAGCAATGGATAACAAGTTAGATGAATAGACTATTGTTATTGTAGTGAGTTTGGTACTGATAAGGTGCCTCACTCTTTTGGCTTTGTTCTATAATAACTTTATGAAATACTGAAACGAATACTTATCTACCTACCGTAGTGACAACTACATTTTATAGTTATTTATACGCAACGGAAAAAGGTTTTACACCAATGATGTGAATATGTATCCAAACGTTATGAAAATTAACAGTATTCCTTAATTTTAATGCTCATTGTAAAATCTGGTAATAATTATAAAATTAATATAAAAATCCAGGCATTAAATTTTGGTGACAGTGATTATTATTGGGTTAAGTACTGCTTGCTTTAAGAATCGCTTTAGTATCTCATTCTTTCTCCTCACCCTACTTCTCTCTTACTCTCTCTCTCTCTCTCACACACACACAGACACACACACAGACACACACACATATATATATTACTAAAATATCTATAGAATCAAAACACATATAGTCTGAGAAAGAGATGAATTTAAAGACAATAAATGCTTCCGATTTAGAACTATAATATTTGTTATTACCATTTATGCCATAAGCTATTATGACTAAATTTATTCTATCGATTAATGTGATCCCTGTTCAAAATAATTTCTGTAGGTAATGAGTAAGCAAAATTAGTAAATTTGTAGTCCCAAGCGCACGCACGTACATACACACTGTCGTATTTTCACAATTAGTCACATGTACTTACAAAATCCCACGGTTGAAATTCTTCGAAACAAGAAAAATGAATTTTTATGCCAGTCCTTTCCTCTTCCGTTATTTTTTCCCTCATATTGCTATATATTCACAAATACAAGTGCGATAGAGTAGTATTTCACTGTAAAGCTAACAGGAAAATTGCAGTTGAGTGTCGTTTCGCTATGTTTGATGTTGCATTGATTTAAGCCTGCTTTCTTGATGACTAATACAAAGTGCATCATGTGAGAAACTGTTTCTAACATCCAATCCCAATTTCATACATAAATTCTTTTCACAAGCTTGCCAGTAGCAGAATAAACAATGATAGAATTACATCGTTTTTGTCTCTCCTGCTACTATAAGAATAGTTTAGTTTCAAACGATCCTTTATCGCAGCAATCTTTGCAATCGCCCTTAACCCATTCAAGAGTGTCCCTTCGTAGACAAAAAAAAAAAAAACAGAGTTAGAAGCTTAATTTAGGTGACTATGTAGATAGTGGTTACATATTATCAGAAAAAACAAATTAATATTTCTTTTAAAAAGCAATTAACATTTCTATATATATATATATATATATATATATATATATATATATATATATATATATATTGCTACGTTTCGTTACTGTTCTTAATAAAACAAACCTTGTTTCCCTTCACATTTTCATTATATTACTTCATGCATTGATCCACCTAAACACGTCATTTACCGGTGAACATTACGTTACGCCGCTTCGGAGCCGTTCATATCTTTTTATGGTGTCCATGTACCCAACAATGGTTATTCCAGCAGGATAATGTATTAGGCCAAGTTGCCGAGGATTAAATCGAGAAGAATTCTAAAGACTTCCGGCGAACACATTTGCACGACAACAGCTCAATCAAGCATTTATGGGAAGAGGTGAAGAGGTTTATTTCCACGCAACATCCAGCACATACAAATCTCATGACAGCTATTGAGACAACATAACTCAGTATTTTTCCAGAGATGTGACCATTGATGGACTCAGTGTGCTCCCACACATTACTAGGTACATAGACATTTTTGAGTCGGTTGGCTCACTATTGAAATATTTCCCTTCCTATAACACTAGTAAATTAACTTTTTTTAAAATTTACTTCAGCTCAACTGTGATTGGTTAAAAAAATTCAGCATTAAAAATTCATCATTATAATATAAGGTGACCTGCACTTTACAACGCCCGTACCAATTTATATTTTTGTGATTTCCTCTTGAGTCTACTGAATAATGAGTATAAATTGCCTGATCGTATTTCTTTTTAGCAAATGGACCATTCACTACGGTCATCTAACAACCCTGAACTGAATATTATCACAATGCCTTGATGCATCAATACTTTTTGCATCATGTTAATGTATCATAGATCTTTTGAAGCAGAACGTTTTTATATTGATTTTGTGTAAATGGATACTCTGGCTTGTTTTGTGAGAGCAAATCCACCGTCCTTTCTTGCCAAAAGTCCCAAATATAACTTTTTGCAATTTATTTGAGAACTTGAAAAGCTCATTCAAAACCAGGTTAATTTTTGAGTACCACAACATTTACTTCATAATATTTATTATTTTTTTTGGAAAATCAAAATTTGGATAATATTTACTACTTATACGCATTTATAATTAAATTATAAGACTTTTCTTTTGGATATTTTAGATAATTCGGGGGTTTAGGTTTTAATTACAATGAAGAACATTTAAAGAAACCACTATAAGTATAAAACAGTGTAATCCAAGAAATAGCTAAAATAAATTGCAATAACTGAATAAAAATAATTAAATCTAAAAGCAGTAACTTCAAATTTTGAACAAATTAAGTTGAGTATACCGAACAAAATAATAACAATGAAACAACTAAGCATTTTTCAGTATTCAAATGGCTCATCAGAGTATGGCGAATAATAAAAAAAGAAACACATACACACACATAAATATAAAGGAAGAGAAAATAAAAATAATTGACAAAACAAAAGCAATTCGTGACAAACAATCTCAATAACCTTTTGCTTGAAATATAATGAGCTGCAGCTTGAGAGAGATGCATTATCACGCCATTACATGTCAAGCTGCGAGTCATTAAAATGTCCAAGCTAGCAAAGTATTAAGTAAATAGTTTTTTCAAATTCTGAAATGCATGTTGCTGAAAATTAATGATGAGATATTATCTAGCTTTGAAAAACGATAAAAAATTTAAAAGAAACTTTCCTCTGATGTTTTTGTAATAAAGTTTTTTTGTTTCCCCCAGACTAAATAGGTAAAATGGACATGCCTTGCAAAATATAACAATTGCTATCAAAACAAAATTTGCTAAAACTACTTGCCACGAAAGGACACACGTTTGCAGATCCCTTTTATTGTTATTTACTAAGCTTAGAGTACTTTGAACACAGAGTCAAATGTAAGAGGCACCCAGTGAGGAGGGATTTCACTGCTGTTTATTATGTTGCTTGGCAAATAACATGGAGTGAAAGCCTACGATAATCTTTAAATGGAAAAGCATTAAAAAATGAAAACTTTATCGCATGAGTTGTTATCCACTGCCGTTCTATGAGCTGAATGAAGATGGTGTTTCACTATGGATTGGAAAGTTATGCAAGAATGGATGCTTTGTTCAAAACATCATCAATGAATCCACAAAAGGAAATTACAAGAAAATAGTTGTTATTCCAAGTGAGTTAAGCAGTATTTTTACTTGGTTTTAACTAAATTATTTGGAGATGAGGTAAAAAAAGTTTTGGTTATCACGAATATCATCAGATGACATTAAGGGAATTGTAGGACGAAATTTGAATGAATCCTGTGGCAACAAAAGAAGTTTCTTGAAATGTAGCATAAGCAGTAACTTGGGTGGTACGAAGCATGACCACCAATGAAGAAGGTGACAAGGAACGTAAGGAAGATGAATGGAAAGCCTTGTTTAAGGAATAAGATCGCTCACACTTTGATGGCATTTAGGACATTTAAATTGATTAACGTTTTTATATCTTAATAATACTATTATCTTAGACTTATTATAGACTTATCTTAGACTTATAGACTTATCTGTAGTTTTGTTATTTATATTTTATTTCTTTTTAATATATTTAGCAAAATAGTTTCAGTTTAATAAATTTTGAACATGAAAATTGTTCATATGACTTTAACAATGAAAACAATAAGTACACTAAGTTTACAATAAGTTTATATTTGTTTTTATTTTATTTTGTGTTATTTGTTGAAATTAAAATGATCATCTGTTATAGTAGAACACAAGATAAAATTAGTAGATACTTACTGTACAGTACACAGATTCGGATCATTCGGTCAGAATAACACGTGCGAACCATAAAATGTATCACCAAATACCGTGTCCGTGGCTATATTTATTTATAATTTTAGCCTAGAATCTAATAATCCTATTATACAAAAATCATATTATACACAAAATATATATTTCTTGCTCAGTCTATATCAAAATGAATCTAACGTTTACATTTATGGAATGAAAAGCTATTGGATAAAAACGAAGTTGGAATTCCAGATAGAATTCCACATTTATTTATCGTCAGATTACTGAAAAGGATCACTTTTGTTATTTGAAATGTTGACAAAGTGAAACTCTTTCAAAAGTATCGGTACTGACCAAACGTAATATTTCATTAACACATTTATTATTGTATAGTTCATGATACAGCATATAAGAAGGATACAGTCACAGTAATAACAGAGAAGTCATTTTATATTCTTGAGATAATTACTTTCGTTCTCACATCATAAATCATTAATTTTTATGGTCTTAAATTTACATGTTATATCAGAGCTGAAGAAATTGTATTGCTTTAAGTTTCCTTGCTTTCAACTAATTTGACATTGAAAAATAGACACAATTGCATTTCGGTGCGGTCTTTATTTCTGCGTTTTGGAGATGGAAACAACCAAAGTGAAATATTTTCGCATCATATATATGCACCAAGTTCGATTAACAATAAAGGTTGAAAGGTTGATCAAATTGGAACAACAGAATATATCCATGCCTAAGCAACTAATGTATTAACTATTTTAATGTCATATTTTATTTGTTTAATGCTCTTCAAATGGGCAAATAAAATTAATTTCTATTAAGCCAGAAAAATTACGTATATAAAAAAATAATATATGCATATTAGCGAAAAATTTTAATAAGCTTTTTAAGTTCAGGTCTCTAGGTATATAACCCTCATAAATATGTTTCCCTGAATATAATTAATAATCATTTAATTTAAATCTCTTAGGTATTTTAATTTAAATTTATTGGTTAATTATATAAAAAGCTTATGAAAATTTCTAAAAAATTTTCGAAATTTTTAAAAATGTTCTTTTTAAATATCTAAAAATAAATTGTTGAATGAAATATATCGGCATTGGAATTTTGGCCGTTGACAGGACCAGACGGGATTGTCTCCAATTCACACTGATCTAACTACACTTTATGCCTCTCCATCTTCCTCAAATAGGATACTAATGTTAAATCTGAAATCAGTATATCAAAATAGGTCAACATTCTCTGTCTTTTCCCACTCTCTAAATACGATAGCAATATTTCTTGATCTTTAAGCCGGAGTATTTTTTTCCATTTCATTTCTGATTTTGTTTGTAGGTCTTGAAGATTGGGAGCTGCTTTTTTAGCGCTCTCGTGTAATAAAAAGTATTTATTACTTATGAGATTTAAAGTGTTTGATATTCGTTAATTATTAATAATTTTAATAACAATTTATATATATATATATATATATATATATATATATATATATATATATATATATTTAGTGTGTATCGAACTAAACTAAACTAAACTTATATTCTTACTTTGTTCTGCACATTGAGTTCTACCTGGATTCTATCCTCTTGGAATTTATAATATATATATGTATGTGTATATATATATATATATATATATATATATATATATATATATATATATATATATATATATGTGAACTCTCGCGTCGTCTTCGATACATAAGAGTCCAACAATTCAGCTCTTAGAACTGAAACTACTCACATATATGATTTGATTATATTGATGAAGGCTTGTGCAGAACCATCTACATTTCGAAAGAAGTGAATATAGTTCCTCCTAAAAGGTACTATACAAACAAACTTCACAGGTTTTGCATTCAGAGTTGTCCTTCTCCAAGACTAGTTTCCAACCAAGGCTAAAGGACACTATCTATTCTGCCATTTAACTTGTAATTGAGGTAGAGAAGACATACATTTTCCAAAAGTTTATTTGCGCGTTAGTGAATGTAATGAATTCGGCTAGAATTGGACCTCGGGTCTTCGATTTCTTATTCTGAACCGCTATCCATTTAACTATCTGAACTTACACACACACACGCACGCACACACGCACACACACATACACACACATACACACAAATACAGACATATATATATATATATATATATATATATATATATGTAATCCATACATACATAAAACAGAGAAAGCATAAAATTCTTTGGGAAACACATATCCGTCATTTGCATATTTCATCAAAATTAATATTCACACGTAAATTTTGAAATAAGCAAAATAATATGCACTGTTTATTCCATAATCATAACTTAAGTCCAATTAAATTATAGTCTAATTCTCACATTATTTTTCATACCCGCAGATAGAAAAGCCCTCTCTTGTATCTATAACGTTCACATCATTTTCTTACGAAAAAATGAAAAATAGCCATAAGCATGTATAAGAAACTGAATGAAAACTTTAATTATTGAATACAAATTAAAACTTCAACTCATTCATTTTTGTTCGTCACTGTTTGACCCTTTCCGCGTCATGATAATATTCTTTATTGATGAGAGTTTAATAGGATGCATATGAAGAGTTCATATTAATGGCCTTTTGTAACTCATTATTCGGAATTAATCTATTCCATCAGCGAATGGATTGTCAAATACAGATTAAATTCATTAAAAAGGTTCACTTGAAATCGCAAAGGATCTACGTCTGCTTGTCGGAGAAAAATCCATTTTTCACCCTTTTCTCACCTCCAACCATCGGTTCATCGTAAAAACGCTATGTTTATTAATTTCAGTGGAAGGAGAATGTGGCAAAGAATGGTAGGACAGGAGAGAAACGTCAAGACAATGTTTTAGCGATTGCATTTATGATTTGGAAGGGAAATGTGTCTATAACAGATTTTTCTTTCTACGATTGATATGAACAAATAAGAATTCACATCGAAAATAACATTTTAAATTCTTGAAAAGCAGAAAAGGAAGAAATAATTTGCGAGTATATATGAGTGGCTGTTGAACATTTTTCTTCCCGATACACTTCCTAAAATTTGATAAAATCACCAAACATCAGATTTAAAAAAATCCTTTTCTACTCGTGTGTATTTATACGTCTTTATGTATTTCGCATGTCTGCGTATTAGATAACTGGTAATTTTGAAAGCATTGATCAGCCAAGCGGTTAGATATATTAGTCGTTAAAGAGCTAAATTGTTTATCACTAATAAAACAGGTTTTATTGTGTTAATGATTTTCGTTTTGGAAACATCGCCTGAAATTTTTTGCATATTCTCATAGGTATCATATATTTTATCCAAGTTGTGCACTTTCAACACATTTTCACTTCAATAAATTACTTTCTCTTTTAATTAAATTTGCATTCTTTAAGTTGAATCTATACTGTCGGACTTATTACAATGAATGACTAATGCATTGAGTGTATTGTTTTCAAATGTTTTTCTTTTCCTATAATTGTTCGAAATAAATTCTTAATGTTTCACCTATATAGTTTAGTTTTAATTAACAGTAAACTTATCGGCAAGCCCGCTCATGAAAGAAAGTCTGGATTTAGATTCTTCGTGTCTGACAAGCATGTTTCAATCAGCTATTATGTCGACCTATATATACCAGTGTAATTAATCAAAAAGACCAATATTGTATCAAAAGAAAGCTATTGAAAACGTGAAGAGATCCAATCATGAAATTGTTCCTGCTAAAATGGAAAAATAAACTGTTAATGAGCTGTAAATTATTAATAGAAGCCGAAACATATATAAATGAATAGACTCTATATATGATATCATTAAAGATAAAAAAAATTAATAATGATGAGCTAAACGCTATGTGGAAGGAATTTGATTCGTTCAATAAGTCCAGTTTAAGATTACAGATTAATTAATTCGACACTTAAATTTTGAAGGGCATATTATGTCCTGTTTTTGTTTTTTTGAATAATAAAAATGAATCGTTTTTCTAAATCATAGGCTTTACCGTGGTTGTTTCCCATTTTATTATTATTATTATTATTATTATTATTATTATTATTATTATTATTATCACCATCATCATCATCTCAAGAGAAAGTGGGAATTAATCGTTTACACGTACCTTTTTCCCTTAGTATTTTAAGCATTACTTGAACTTTTGTTATCATTGCTTTAAGATTTCTAAATCTGAGATTATCAATTACTTTTGCTGAGGTCTTTCAAGTTTCTTTGTTTATGTACGGTAATCATTATGGTCAGAAAAAATCGGTACCTTCATCAGATGGGATGTTAACATTTTATTTATCAATTTCATTAAAAAAAATTGCGCGAAAAAAACCCTTTGATTGAACAGAGGCGTGTGATGGATTTGTTGACTGGACTAGCATTTGGGACCTTCATAGGAACCATGAAGGTCCCAAATGCTAGTAATAATATCAGCACATAGATTTCATTTAAAATAAAATATATGTAATCTTACACGCGGTTTGGCTACAAAGGCACGTCATCGATGAGACTGAAGTAGTGCAAATATGATCTCCGTATTTCGTGCCATAACATCAATAAGTGGCGCCATCTCAATAGGCATTGGGGCACAATTTAGGAACATTTGAAACTTCATTCATATTTTATTTCATTATGTTATCAGCTTAATGTCTTTAAATGAACGTTTTATTTCCTTTATGTATTAACAGTTATTATCAACCAATATTTTGTTATTTGATTTGGATAGCAATTATAATTCACTGACATTACACTGATGTATGGTGGATTGCTATGGAAACTAGGAAATTGATGTTTTGTGTCCCTTTTTTAAAAAAGGCTCTTTTCCATAATGATGAGAAATACGGTTCGTTTTGAACCTTATTTCTCATCATTATGGAAAAAAGCTTCTGATTTTTTGCCATCTTTTCTCAATGTATTTTTCGAATGCACTTCAACCACACAATTTTATTATAGCAATAGACCCGATGTGCCAGTCATTTCAACTACAAAAAAAAATCCTTTTCTATAAATTTTAACTTTCTGCTAATTCCTTTCGCTGTAGTTCAGTAATGCTATACTAAAAGAAATATTCTAGCGAACCGTCTCATGTTATCTGATATCAGCCACTTCACTTGGTTCTTCATCAATAACTTAGTTTTTTTCCTAGAATTTATAAAATACATATGCTGTTGTCAGGGGAATTGAACGCAAAGCTTTTATGTACATAGACCCCTGATACTATAAAACTAATATTTTGCCTTTTTTATCACTTATCTAATAATTGCTTATTAAAATTAAAACTTTACCATTTCATTCCAACGATTATCTTCCATTATATTTAAGACAAGGTGAAACTATTTGTACATTTGTACTATTTGTGCATTCCAGTATGAACTCTTTCCACATGTCAAATATAAGTTATGAATTTTGGGATTACTAAATAAATACTGGAAAATAATAAACAGAAATATAATATGTTAGCTACTTTCAATACACGGTTCAATTTCTTGAAACGTGAATTTAAATAATTCGAACAATATAATTTTTTTGATCCTTTTACCCAAAGCAAGGATACAAAAACCACTAAGATGCCAGGACTTGGTACAAGGCCCGGGGCCACTCGAGGTACAGGGCTAGAGATTAAAAGATACAGCTATTACTCTTATATTTGTAAAAGATAACGGTTAACCCTAGAGTTGAACCGATTAAGATTGTAGTAATCGGGGAAACAATGGTTCGTGGAAAGAAGCTGCTATCAGTGGAACTTACATCTCACCAGGAGTATAATGAAGAGAATGATGACGATGGTTAGTTACATTGTGCGTGGCATGGCGGGTGTTATCCCTTAGGACAGGTGGAATTCAGGAGTGTAGTTCATCTGAAGACTTTCCATGGCAATAGCGGTAAAGCAGCGAGAGGTTGGCGACGTCTCATCTGTGAGAAAGGGGTTGCAGAGAGGAAAATAATTCGTCGCCTACAAGGACGCAGAAACGCTTTTGGGCTCTATCAAGAGTGGAAAGTGAAAACTAGGAAGATCCTGTCCAGCAGTGTTCCATTTTCAGCCTGATCTGGCTCTTGTAAAGGTAAAGGATAGCAGGAAGAGTGAGGTACTTGCTGAAGCGGTGCAGCCATTTCCCCAGCATCTTTAACGATAGAAGTAACGGTAGAAGTTTCATGAGGTCTGGTTTAGCCCCCACCCCAGTAGACACTCAAGGCATGGGGTACCCACGAGGAAACATTTGGTGAATGTTCTGGGTCTGATTGGCGAGGTGGAAGGTCACCAGTTTGTTTTTTAAAGCATTGAATGTAACCAACCAGTTTATGATTACAACTAGCACTTTCAACAGCGAGCAATCTAGTACTGTGCTTAAATTCGTGAAGTTGTGGTACCAAAGTGGAAACCTCATCAGAACAATTACCGTAAAAATATTTAAAGAAAAGGCACATGAAGCTACGTTAAGGCGGTGGGAAAATGACTAAAGCCGAGATGCCAGATCAGGACCGATAATGTAGCAGCTACTTCTTTGGATTTTGTCAAGAATCCCTAGATACATAGCAAAAGCATCAAACCAGATTTGGTAACGATATTCGGACGAAAGGTAGACTCAAAGTTCTCAAATGTGCAAGATAGATAGAATCTGATTTCTAACATATTTACCTTATAAATCTATTCATATTATATTGGCTTATTCGAAGTAAGCAGTGTAGCCTAGTACGTAGAGAGAATCATTTTAGTTACATAATTTTTTAAATCGGTTCCAGAAAAGTACCACCATTTGTCACTCAGTTATGGTAGCAATTTTCACAAACTTCTGGAATGTGAAAGTGCGACTTTATTTTCCAATAATTATTATTCAGTTCTTAAAAGATTTTTTTTTATCATTTCTGCATGAAATCTTTGCCCTTTCGGTCATGAATTAAGAATTATATTCGAGCATATCGGAACAAACAGACAAATCATTGTTATAAAGATTTAGTATTAATTTATCATTTACCATCAGGGTTAACCATTTCACAAATACAACTGTACAAATGTGAACAATTACATGTTTTATGTTATGGTTTTAAATCGACAGTGTATTTGTGTAAAAAACTAAAAGTGCAAGAAAAGGATATCAGTCGGGGAGAGAGAGAAGGTGAGATTCTATCATCCTAAATATTACAACAGATACAAAATCAGTTGACGTTATGGCTCTTCGGTCGAAGAGGAGAAAACGTTTTTTTACCCCCCTCCCTCCTTTTCCTCAACTAGCACACAACCACACCCATACACAGACACTTACGCGTATGAATCAATGATTCAGTGAAAGACTAGCAAGTTCTCAATTTCTTCTCCAGTTGCTTGAATGGGTGAAATTTATTAGCATAAATTCGTTCGCGGCTGTAAAGTTCATCATTGAATAAGCAAGCAAGTATTTGTCTAACATGTATTTTTCTACTGGTATTTCTTTCCTCTAGATTTTAGTCACTGGCATAAAATGGCTAGCAAAATTCTTTTCTGTACAACTTTCAGTTTATACATTTTTAATGATTAAGAAAAATTCCGCACCAGAATTTGAGTTACTAATTTTAGTTAGTCGGGGTTAGAAATTATAAAATCAATGTATCCTTCTGTCCAAAACAACAATTTTACATCTCCAACGTGTCATCAGTTATTGAAGCAAAAACCACTTAACCTTCAAGTTGTACGCACAAGTGAGACGCCTTTAACAAATTATACTTAAATATACAATCGTGTATTTGCTCCCCAAAATTCTGTGGTTATTTTACTTGAGTTTTTTTTATAGAAGAATCTTCATTTTAATGGCAAACGCCACCAAACTGCCTGGCCTAATCCCAGGCTCGGCTCTATATTTACTTTATTTATTTATTTATTTTTAGGCACAAGCGTTCTTTAAATGATACAATTTTGTAGTTTTTAAGATAGGTAACTCATGACAGCATCGATTATCTTTTCGAGGGTGGGAGAAGAAAAGGAAATTAATATAGGGTGACCCCAAAAAACGGGAATTTTTTAACAATCCAATAAAACCAAGAGTGATGGAAGAAAAATATTTAATTCATAGTAATTGAAACCTTAAAACATGCCATTTAAGAAACAATGATGGAATTTTCATTTTTTTAAAATTATGTCCTGTAGATGGCGTCCTCCTGTACGAATGCATTCTTGAAATCTGCTGTTGAGACCCCTATTTACTGATGCAACATCTCAGCTGGGATACTGTGAATTTCATTCTTGTTACTAAAATGGCGAAATGTTTACTTGCTCAAGGTCACTGTCTCGCAATGTTGCCACTTGCTCATGTCTGGCAATACGCACTTCAAAGATTCCCGTTTTTTAGGTCACCCTATATTTATATTATTGAAATATTGTAGATTTTGGTGAAACGAATATGAAACAAATGTATCAGAACTCTCATATTTGAACGGTTTACCAAGATTGAAACACTGATCAGTTGTGTTTCAGTTTGCTGCACATTTTGCATCTCTTTTCTTACTAGGGATCTCTGTCAGAACAACTTTAACAAATGCAAAACAGGTTTCTCTTTTGGTAATTAAAAACGTCACTGATCTTGTATGTAGTTAATTTAGCAATAATTAACTTATATAAACTGAAATTTAATAAACTAATTTATCAAGAGCATGTTGGAACAGGTGATTGTCTCTTTCATTGGCGCAAAACGTATAAATTTAGACAGTGAATTACTTGAAAGTCTACTATATACTGAAATATCCTTATCAATCAGACTTTGTTCGTAAAAGTTCAAAAAATAAATTTGCTATTATGTCATTTTTGATAACATACCACTGAATTTTAACAAGGTAGATATAAATTCTTTCTATGGAAACACGATGAATTGAAAAATGAATAAATTTTAAAACTCGCTATATTATAAACAAATACAAATATTGCTTAACTTATATATCGTAAATTTTAAAATTTGCATTAATAATAAATAGCACAACTGAACTATTTTTGAAAAAATATATTTATATATATATATATATATATATATATATATATATATATATATATATATATACTTATTACTTCTACTCAATGTAGTTCATCTACCTTTTTATAAGAAATTGATACTATTTACAAGAACCCCCACACTATAAGCACATATATACTGATGACTCAAAAAACAGTGGTAAAGTCAGATGTCCTTGATGACATAATCAAAAAACGCCTACCTGACAAATCCTCTATTTTTTAGTGTTGAAGCTATAGCCCTAGACTTAGCTTTAGACACCATAACAGACAATGAGTCAGAGAACTTCACAGTTTTCCTAGATTCCCTATCCGTACTTAATTTAGAAACCAAAACACAAAAAATCCCTTAGTAGTTAAATTACTAAACATGATCAATCTCATCTGCAAAAACATAGTCATATCGGCATCCGCGGAAGTGGAAAAGCAGACATGGCAGCAAAGGAATCCCTAAAATGAACATTTGGAAATACTCTATACAGACAATTTTAAACTCACATATCATACATATACATGCATGCATATACATACATGCACTTATAAACTCATATTATCTAAACAAGTGACAATAGTTATGGAACTACCACCCAAACAAAAAACTTTACAAAATTAAACCCATTTTAGAAGAATGTTATGATGGTCTTAGATTTTCTTGGAAAGAAAAAATTGCCCTATCAAGAATAAGAATAGGACACTATTACTTCTAAAAATGAACATCCTCTTGAATATCAACATATCAGAAGGCATATACTGTAAAACAATCTAACCTATTGTATTGTTCTTGGCCTCTGTACGTCTACGATTTTATGACATGGCTTGTCAAAAAGGCATTTTCAAGGAGGTAAAAGTAGAGACTATCCTAGCCTACTTGAAGGAAGTTGGTTTATGCCACAAATTATAACTCTAAATAATTCACTTCTAAAAGCATAACGGGAGAGTGATGAAACCAACGACCCGAAGGATTATTTACAAGGATTGTTTACAACAATCCGAAGGATTGTTTAAAAAATGACATTAAATAACCACCAGTATTAAAACAGAATAATCAACAATCATTTTTCGACGTTAACGGAATATATGTTATAATATTCAGAATATTCGGAATATATATGGTATGCTATTCATTTTTCAATGGCTGAACTAAGTGAGATAGCGTGTTTCTTTGATTTCAAAGTGTTTCCTAGTTGCTCAGTTTCTCTAAATGAAAATAGACAAATTGCAAGGATTTGAAAGAACGTTTGAAATATTTTACAAATATTTTAAGAAAGAGTAAGATGCCCATTTTATTGTACATTGTACAGAGGTAAACATGGTCACACACGCGCGCACACATGCAGGCATACACACATAGACACGCATGCGCACACACGCAGGCACACACACAGTGCGTTTCATATAATTGACATTATTAGACACTTTTAATTTTTCCTAATTCTTAGAAAGATAATAAATGGATTTACGGACATTTTTTACTATTAATGAGCAGCATACTTCAGATAATATGTATAAATTATATGAGACAACATATTACACATAGAATGTGTCAACAATTTAATATATCTGTTATAGTGAAAGACACCAAGTCTATAGGTAATAGACTCTCCCATCTATTATAAGTAGGAGTCAGTAGTAATCGAGAGGAGGAGTAGTGTTCAGCGACCACAACTTGATTACTCTGCGTAACACTTTATTACAAGTTCCTAACGTTTCTGTACGTTTAACCTATTTAGGACGCATTTAGTCCGAATACAGTTTCTATTGTGGAAATAACTCCACAACAACTTTTGGCGATGAGGATTTCGCACTTTTGGCAACGACGATTCGTACTCATACGGAGGAGGGAAGAAAAAAAATTCGTTCGTCAATATAACTTTTGGCGGCGAAAATTTGCACTCATACGGAGGAAGAAAAAAAATTTTTTCGTTCGCCAATACAACTTTTGGCAGCGAGAATTTGCACTCATGCGGAGGAAGAAAAAGTTCGTTCGCCACAGTGGTTTTGACGACGAAATTCGCACTCATAGGAAGGAAGAAAAATTTTGTTCGTCACAAATAACGTGGGTGACAAAGTCTCGGATTTACATTTTGAAAAAAAAAATGGAGGAATGCAAAAGTCTATTCCAGGATTTTTTAAAGTTCCAATTGGAACAACAAACGAAAATATTGGAACAACAAAAAGCATTCCAGAAGCAGTTACAGGAGGAAACTTTCAAAAGACAAATACAATTCCAACAGAAAATGGAACAGATGCATGAGGGGTTTCAAAGAAAAATTCTGGAAATAACCGAGAACAGGAAAGAGAAAAGTCTACAAAATGATTCCTTCCCAGAGAATACAATATGGAATTCAATTGAAATATTCACGTACAGTCCAGATGAAGAGGTAACTTTTGAAGAATATTTTTAAAAATATACGGAAGTGTATAACGAGGACTGCCATTTGTAGTCTGAAGGAAAGAAGGTTAGGCTTCTTTTAAGTAAATTAGGAACTGCTGAGCATAACAAATTGGTAAACTACATTTTACCGAAAAAAACTAACGAATTGACATTTACCGAGTAAAAATACTAAGTGAGTTATTTAGTCAAAAGACATCTTTGTTCCACAAGAGGTGGAAATGTTTGAATTTGATAAAAGATGACGAACATGACTATATAACGTACGCAGCCAATGTGAATAAGCATTGTGAAGAATTACAGCTAGCAGAGTTAAGCGCAGACAATTTTAAGTGCTTGGTGTTTGTTCAAGTTCTGGTAGCGGAAAAAGACGCAGAGTTGAGAAAATGACTACTAGCAAAATTGGAAAGCAATCCAAATATTACGGTACAGAATTTGGCAGGAGAATGCACAAGATATGTTAGCGTAAAAAAAGACGCAGAGAAGATAGAACAGTCTGACGTTTCGCATGTAAGGAAAATTCGCTACAAAAAAGAAAGTCAGTCTAACAAAAAGAATTGTAAAATTGCAGATTATCAAGAAATGAGTAAAATACCAGTGAAAAACAAACAAAAACGCCCGAAGCCATGTTTTGCTTGCGGTGAACTACACTGGTACAGATATTGCAATTTTAGGAATAAAAAATGTTTCAACTGTGGAAGAGTGGGGCACAGACGCACACATTCAAAAAATAAGGGCAATAAAATAAGAAAATTAAAGTCCAACGAGGTAAATGATGGAATAACTAGAAAATTCGTTACCGTCGAAATATATAATAAAAAAATAAAAATGCAACTTGACACTGGTTCGGATCTCTCTATCATATATTTGCATACGTGGAAGAAATTGGGGAAACCAACTTTAATGAAGACAAAGAAAATCGCGAAGTCAGTTACGGGAGAAAAAATACAATTTGTTGGAGAACTTTTTACAAACGTCACGTTAAATAAAAAAAACGCGAAAAGTTAAACTATTTGTCATGGAAAATACCACGAACTTACTTGGTACTAATTGGATAACAGAATTTCAATTATGGGATCTACCGATAAATTCTTTCTGTTACAAGATAGAAAGTTTTAACTCCGAAGCCCAAAAATTAATAGAGAAACTTAAGGAAACATTTCCTACTGTTTTTTTCTCCAGGCTTGGGAATGTATACCAAGATGGAGGCAAAATTCTTTTTAAAAGAAAACGCTCAGGCGGTAGTCAAAAAGAAAAGGAATGTTCCGTTTGCCTCAATAGAATAGATTGATAAAGAACTGGACAGATTAGAGAAATCCGGTGTACTCAAAAAGTTGACTATAGTGATTGGGCAGCTCCGACGGTATACGTGAAGAAAAAGTCTAAAGACATTCGTGTTTGTGCAGATTTTTCGACGGGGTTAAACGCGGCGCTCAATGACTATAATTATCCTCTATCAACAGCAGAAGAAATATTTGCGAAGCTTAATGGAGGCACAATAGTTTCGAAAATAGACCTCAGCGATGCATATCTGCAAATACCGGTAGAAGAAGAAACGTCTAAACTTTTGTGTATTAACACACATCGAGGTCTGTATAAATTTAACAGACTACCTTTTGGGATTAAGGTCGCCCCCGCCATTTTCCAACAAGTAATGGATTCGATGTTGGGTGGTTTGGATTTCGCAGTAGCGTATCTAGACGGCATCCTCATGAGAAGTACAAGTATTGCAGAACACGTGAAACATGTAAATGCAGTAGTTTCCAGAATTCAGGAGTTTGGATTTAAACTCAAGGAAAGTAAATGGAAAACGTGAAATATCTGGGGCAGATCATCGATGAGAATGGTAGAAGGCCATACACAGAGCGAGCAGTGGCTATAAAAGACATGCCGGCTCCGAAAGATATTACCACATTACAAAGTTTTTTAGGATTAGCTAATTATTACCAAATATACATCCCTAAAATTTATGATCTGCGGGAACCATTAAATGAACTATTAAAGAAAGGAAAACCCTGGAAGTGGACTAATGAATGCCAGAAAGCATTTGAAAAGATTAAGGAAGTGTTAACCTCGGAATTATTTTTAACCCATTACAATCCGGATTTAGAAATCATAGCAGCTTGCGACGCAAGTGCGTATGGGATAGGAGTATTTTACACAAAATGACAGATGGTCAAATAAAACCAATTGCTCATGCTTCTAGAGCACTACTTCCAGCTGAGAAGAATTACTCTCAGATAGGGAAAGAGGCGCTAGGAATAATATTTGCAGTAGCAAAATTTCACCGTTTTCTCCACGGTCGACATTTTAAGCTACAAACTGATCATAAGTCTCTAATTTCGATTTTTGGATCGGAAAAGGGTTTGCCGAAGCATACAGCAAACCGACTACAAAGATGGGCTACAATATTGCTAAATTATAACTTCAGCATGGAGTACATACCATCGAATATATTTGGCTATGCTGATGGGCTGTCCAGGTTAATTCCTAAAGGGAGCGAACCATTAGAAGACACGGTAATTGCCTCACTGAAATCAGAAGAAGAGTTGAAATTTACTGTGTGTAATGCAGTTCGGGAACTTCCGGTAACTCTAGAAAAAATAAAAGAAGAAGCCACCAGGGACGAGTATATTTTGAAAGTAAAAGAAAAAATAACCAAGAGGGACCAGTACACAACAAATGTGTTTTCGCTTTGCGATTCAGTATTGTTATACAGAGAACGTGTGGTGATTCCATACACACTCCAAAAACAAATATTAAAGGATTTTCATACTGGTCATCCAGGCAGCACTAGGATGAAAAGCTTAATGCGAAGTTTTGTTTATTGGCCGAATATGGACAGGGACATTGAGAATGCAGTAGCAAAATGTAAAGGCTGTGCTTTGGCTGCAAAGGCACCACCAGTAAATTTTAATCCCTGGCCAAAAACAGACCTACCATGGTCTAGGTTGCATGTGGATTTTACAGGTCCACTGAATGGATACCATTACATCATAGTAGTGGATAGTTTCTCAAAATGGCCTGAGATACAAAGAATAAGAAAACCGACGACGCAAAGTACGAAAAACCTCCTGCTGGAATTGTTCGCAAGGTTTGGTGTTGTAGACACAATTGTGATGGACAACGGAAGTCAATTTACGTCGAAACAATTTAAAGATTTCTGCAAGGAATACAATGTCGAACATATTACCACAGCTCCATATCACCCAAGATCTAACGGGTTAGCGGAAAAATTTGTCGACACCCTTAAAAGAGCTTTAAAGAAAGCTAGGGAAATACCTACAGATGAAACCCTACAGAAGTTTCTACAGGTATACAGACTTACCCCAAATAACGCAACACCAGCGTCACAATCGCCAGCCGAGGTGATGTTTGCACGTCGGGAAAGATCTGTTTTCGACAAGTTATTACCGAAAAAGACAAAGCCAGGTACAGAAAAATTTATTCAAGTTAAGAAATACAATCCTGGTGAAAAAGTATACTTTAAGGTATATAAACAGAATAAATCATTCTGGGAGAGTGGAAAAATAGAAAAGCGGATTGGCAACATGATATACTTCGTGAAAGGTGAAAAATTCACGTGCAGACGGCACATTAACCAGATCAGACGACGCTCTTCAGACGTGGTTGACAGCGCTCCAGTTGAAGAAACACCTATGGAGGTGATTTTTGATACGTTTGATCTTCCAACGCCAGCAACGATGTTACCTGAGGTACGCCGATCCAAGAGAAAAAGAAAAGCAACGGATCATTTAAAAATGGATCCAAAACGTAGGCGATACGCTACGATGTTGCTAAAAAAATGAAGTATTTTTTTCTTTTTTCTTTTTCTGTAAAAAAATAAAATAAAATAAAAAAATTAAAACTTTTACTCCTACGGAGTAAAGTTTTAGGAGGGGGTGTTATAGTGAAAGACACCTAGTCTATAGGTAATAGACTCTCCCATCTATTATAAGTAGGAGTCAGTAGTAATCGAGAGGAGGAGTAGTGTTCAGCGACCACAACTTGATTACTCTGCGTAACACTTTATTACAAGTTCCTAACGTTTCTGTACGTTTAACCTATTTAGGACGCATTTAGTCCGAATATGGAAATAACTCCACAACAATATCTTACCGTATTTGCCAATATTCATATTCTTAGCCAGGTTACTAAAACAACATTAATGTGTATTTAAAAATTACAGAAATAATTAGTAAAGTGAGTAAAGTGTACAAAAATAAATATTTTTTTAAGATGTAATGGCGGCAAAGTTATGAAATATTAATTTTAAATGTATTGTTCATGTTCTGAGACTAGTTTTAAAAGTTGCTATTACGTTAATTTAGTGAATTGTTGTCTTTCGTCATTTTAAACAGTCTATACATGATTAAGAAAAAAATCCGAAAGTTAATCTTTACTATTAAATTATCATCAGCCATTCCTCTTCAGAATGTTCCATAAGTTTTACTGCGTTCTGGCCAGGCAAAAAAGAAACTGGCCAATACATCAACATCTATAATTCTATTGCACCATATTACACCACTTCTGCCTTGGTCACTTCTCACCTGACCATTGTATCCGTCGGCTGAACGGTTGAAAAATCAAGCTTAATGCATTTTGTTGCCTATGTGATTAGGTTTTCCTTAGCCGTGCCTTTGAAAGTTGGTCTAGCGATCATCATCTTAATTGCACTATATCTTGACATCTTGCGCTTTTCGACACTTCCTCGTTGTCACAATGCCTAAAATGTCTATGCGGGACATAGGCAAGATAGAATTCTCAACTAATCAGACCTGCATCGGAGTTGCCCAGGATAATTAATGAAGGCGGTACCTGCTGACCATTTTGTTCTATTTTCAGCGTTGTTTTACATTTTGAAACCTCGGAAGATATTAAACATTACTTTTTGCCTGTCAAATCGGCCTTACGGTTTATATTGAGATCGTAATATAGTTATTGATATAAGGTTTTAAATTTTAGGGTATTTCATCCAAATAGCTCGCTCTCTCTCTCTCTCTCTCTCTCTCTCTCTCTCTCTCTCTCTCCCTCTCTCTCACACACACACGCGTGTGGGTGTATACATTTTCAACCGTTCAACCGACGGATATGTATATATGCGTGTTTGTAGGATGTATAATAGTATCCGAAATAAAAGTGGAGATAATGAAAAAAGTGGAAAAGGTTTTAAACGATGCGTCACACCGACGTGACGGGTGTTGGGTGAGGCTTCTTCTGGTAGAAATGAAAAATACAACTGTGTGTAAGGAAAATGCGTTGGTATTTTTGAGGATAAGAGGGGCAATAAACTAAATTACCTTATCCGATCACCAGAACACAAAAAATGTTTGTTTATATATATATATATATATATATATGTGTGTGTGTGTGTGTGTGTGTGTGTGTGTGTGTGTGTGTGTGTGTGTGTGTGTCTGTGTCTGTGGGTGCAAATATATGAAGATCCACATGTTTACTTAAAATTAAATCCAGGTAGTTCTCTCTCTCTTTCTCTCCAGATCGATATACGTGTTTTCCTCAGAGACGAGATCGCTTTTGATGTTTTCAATAAAATACTTTACTGGCATTCATTTTTATTTGCGCCAAACCCACGGATGAGTCTTAAGAAATAGCTTTAACACTTGCCACTAAGTTTGCCCTTAATTAAAATGAATTTATTCGCTCACTTTCCAGTTTTTGCACGACCACTCGTGCACAGAAGAATTTACTAAGTTTATTTGAGGGATAAATACCTTGTATATGGGGAAATAGAATTAAGAGATTGTGTTGCGCTAATCTGTTAAATAGAGTCGATCCACCTGCCTTGTAAATTATCATGCAAAAGTTTTGATTTTTACATGATCACTGTAATCTCATAACATCTTATCAACGAAACACGCCAAGAAAACATAAAAAGGCGTGGTTCTGTACATTTGATTGTCGGCTGAAAGTTTATTCGTCATTCTAACTTGGAAAAATTTTAGATAAGAAGACTAAATAGATGAAACTACAGTAAAAGCCATATTTGCATCTAATTTTTCTTAAATGTATTGTGCACTGCTGTTAAAATAAAAATAAAAACTGTTATTTTATTGGAGAACACGTTTTAATTGCTTATACTCAATTCCGTTACTGTGTAACTTAACTACTGATGAATATATTGATGAAGGCAAATCTGAAAATATCAAAATGTGACTTATATAACTGTCAAAACGCTCGAAATGCTATTCAAGATTACATATTCAAGTTCTGTTACTTGTTATGGCCTATCGATCAGATCAGTATACACAAGTTTTAGAACATCCTCTTGACAGGAATCAAATATTGCTTAATTGCATTTGAAGGTGGAAACTTCAGGAAATAAAACCAATGAAAATTGTGATAATAACAAAACAATTACCCGTGAAAATAAAAGTCATTATAGATTAAAGCACTCTGATAATTTGGCATTTCAACCTTTAAAATATAATGGCGTAAATTTAGAAAAAATGTTGGTGATAAAAATTTCGGACGATTTGTTCAGATTTAGATTTAATATAAATTTAATTTAATCCTGTCGACAAGCGCACAATACGCACATATAGATCCACGTAAACAGAACAAACCATATTTAGAATGAATGGCCGAACCATTTTGTCTGTGACATCGCGTCAGAAATGCAGGACAATGATTTATAGATTAGTGCTAATTTTTACTTAGGAGGATTATAGAATGAACAATAATCGAATTGGATTTTATTTATTCCATTTTATTTATATTTTTGTCTTTGGAAATAAAAGAAATAAAAAGGAAAAGAAAACCATTATGTTTCGACTACTGAATTTCACCCGAGTAGAAAAAAGTAAATTAGAAATAATATTTTTATAGTCTCGAAATCTTCCTATTTTTATCTCGCATTTACCACTGTATTTTTTATCATTTTTCTTTCTAAAACTAAGAATCAGAAATATCTACAGGCGAATAAATATTTCGAGTCTTTTTCAAACTTTTATGATGAATACTTTTTCTAATACTCCAATTTTATCTTGATTAGAGAAGATATCATAAGAATCGTATAAATATTATCTTTCGTTGCGATAAAGCTACGACCCTACAGAATTTGTCTTCATCGGTGAATACGCGAGGGGACACTATCTTTGGTAGAAAGACAGCAGCCCACATTGATTTCAAATAAGAATTTCCTTTTAAGTTAAAGAGAAATTCGCAACAATACAATACCACACAGACTCAAGCTTCGTTGATTCATAAAAGCAATAACTTTTTAAACTAAATAAAATTTTAATTCAGTATCCGAAATCAGATTAAAAAAAAAGAAATTCATGTCGATATTAATCAAATTACAATTTATAATGAGAAAGAAAAATAACTTTAACCACTTACTTTTTTATTGCTTCCTGTGGACGTAGTGGGGCTTGGCCGACACATACTCTACAGGTGATGGTAACCAATAGTAGTAGTAGTAGCCACAGACGCTCGCACCTGTCTAGGTCCATAACTCTTTTAGGTACTTTTTTCTTTCTCTCTTACTTCTTGTACTATGTTGTCCTTGTTCTTCGGACCCTTCCACCGACCTCGTTGGTTTCGCCAGAATCTTCCCCGACTTAAAAACCAAACTGTTTACAGCTTAAAGTTGGCCTTTCTTTTTCCTTCTCATTAAAGTATGTAGTTTTTAATAAGCTATGCGAATTTTATAAACGTTTTCTTTTTATCATTACTCACTGATAGTTTTTACGAGTTTTCTCTTGCTTTTCTCCCAACTCACGAACCGACTGACTGCTAATGATGCTTTACTCACGAGCGCCGAGCCCAAAATATTTTCTCCTCCCTCCCTTTTTTGTTGCCTTCTATTTGTTGAAATTTATAGAAATATCACTTATGTGCTAGTGTGTCCATTTTCGTCTCTAGTTTGTATCTATCCTTCTGTGTGTGAAACAGCATATGTAAATTTGCACAACAGAGAGAAAGATGTGGAAAAACTGACTGAGAGAGTGAGTAGGCCTGTATGTGCAGTTATATAAAAAAATGATTGAACATGGTGATAATGAGCAACAACGAGAAAGAGTCAGAAGGAGTAAGAAAGAGAAAAAGAGAGTCTGTTCTTGAATAAGAAAAAAGACAGAATGGTCTGCATGGCATACATTCGGATAAGTGTGTGGTTTAATTTAGTGGATATCTAGAATCATAATAACAAATCAAGTATGTTTATGTTAGCATGAATAATTCTAACTAAAATCAATATTTTAATTTCTACAGTTATTTTAGCAACTACTACATTCAAGTCTCTGTCCTTTCAGTATGGAAAACTTTATCTATCTATCTATCTATCTATCTATCTATCTATCTATCTATCTATCTATCTATCTATCTATCTATCTATCTATCTATCTATCTATCTGATCTTTGAAAATCATCAGACATATAAATCCTCCAGTCACTGTGTTAGTTAGCCCAGGATTCCAAACGCTAATTTTAAAAGTGGGCAGGTTATCCTCTAACACAATCGTGTTACACCGTCATAACAGTCAGAACATTCATGTCCTCGGAAAATTTGCCATGTTCATATAATATAATTGTATTTTATCCAGAAATTTCTGTTAGTCTCAATGAACACACACATATACGCACACGCGCGCACACATGATACGAATACGCGTTAATATCCACATGTAGAAACTGTGAATTTCGTCATCTCTCTCTCTCTCTCTCACTATATATATATATATATATATATATACATACGTGTGTGTGTGTGTGTGTGTGTGTATATATATGTGTACAGGGTGCGATGGATAAATTGTCGTCTAAATTACTCAAACAAAAATGAAAATAAAACTGACATCTCGTTTAAACATATATATTTACCAAAATTACACAAAAATATCTTGAAATATTCAAGAGTAAATTTATTCAATAAAATCGCCATTGGCTTCAACCATGGCCTCTAGATTACTTCGGAATCCCCTGCAATTCTTCTGGGCAGTCTCCTTCTTTAAGTTGGTGAATGCTTCCATAATCCTTGCTTTCAGTTCCTCTTTGGAGTTTACAAGGAGTTTTGCTGGTCTTTCGCTCTCACTGCATCCCACACATATTGCAGTCTGGGGAGTTAAGTGGCCATACGTATGGGGTGGTGTGGTCGCAGAAATTGTCTGACAACTATGACTAGGTTCTCTTTCTTATGTGGCATGGTGTAGAGTCCTGTTGCCAGACATAGGGTCTTCAAGCAGCCACCCTCTTGACCCAAGGCAACTGACCCTACTATACTGTACGGTCGACAAAATCAAATCATGTGTGAAATTAAAAATATAATATGGCGACAATTTACTCATGGCACCATGTATATATATGACGGGCTATTAAAAAGTATCAAGAATCTAATCCTTTTTCTCCAAATGTTTATATTTAGTCGTGCAGCGCATTTTCCAGCAATCTCACAATTACGTATTATAAATATTATTGTGTGTGCGATTGTGTGAGTGTCTGTGTTTGATGACAGGAGAGGAAAAAATGTATGTGTAGTTGAGGATACATGCTACTTCATATGTTTCCAGAAATGTAAAATCCTGTGCCATGAGAGAAAAAAAAAGACAAAATCATAAAAACGCACAAAATGTGAACTACTATTTTTATTTTATACTAGCGACAGAAATTATTGTTTAGTATATATTTATAATAAAGAGAACGTTTTTCAATATACTAATATATATTAATATATAATTCTGTTTTAGGATGAAATAATTTTCTTCTGTGTGTTGGTTTTTCTATCGGCTTTTGGTACGCATAAAGATATTCATAAAGAATTAAAGATGCATATGCATTCTGATGAAATGAAAATGAATTTATGGACATATCAATATTTCATGGTTAGAATTTTGCAATAAATTGATTCGAATAAATTTGAGGATATGTTTATATAAACAGACCTCAATTCGCAGAATATATCTTTATGCATTCCTTGCACACCATTTCTTACGTCCTACTATTAATACACTGTACATATATGAATGTGACGGAATTGATGCATGTATATAATTTTAATGTACACATTTTATTCCCCCCCAGAAACACAAACAGACAGACAGACAGACACACACACACACACACACGCACACACACACACACACACACACACACACACACACACACACACACACACACACACAAATATATTTATTCGATTTGACATTATTGATTTCTACCCCTCCATTTCGGAAGACCTATTACTTAGTAGGTATATATATATTAGACACTCTCAGTAGGATTATTGACCCCAACCAGGAAGGTCTTTACAGAGATGATGTACTTATTGTTATTCCTAATAGTAATAGTCCTCTATCTTCCAAAAAAAAGATCATAAAAGTTTTCCAATTTCTGGGATTTAAGATTGAAATATCTTCCAACATCAAGCTTCCTAGATTACCTTTTTATCTTTCTAATGATACATTCAAACCTTTTCACAAAGAGAATCAAACCCTCATTTATATCAACGTCTACTCTAATAAGTCAATAATAAACCAAATTCCTAACTTAAATACTAGGATCAACAGATTATCATAAATCAGCAAAATCTGTAATGAAAATAAAGTCACTTGTAATCATACCCTTAAAAATAATAATTTTAAACGTGAATTTAATTATCAATTTTTTATTTGAAAAATAATACAACAAACAAATCTAAAAACAGAAAAAGGAAGATAATATGGTTTAACCCACCTTTCTGTAAGTTATCCAGTATTAATATTGGTAAATATTTCTTAAATTTAATAGACAAGCGTTTTAATAACAATTCTTTGAAGAGAAATTTCAATAGGAAAACTTAGTTACTCGTGTGTTAATAATGTAGACAGTATAATTAGTTCCTACAAAAACATCCTCTTAAAAAATTCATAGCAGTGAATCACAGGTAAATACACCTCCTTGTAATTGTAGGGTCAAAGTTAACTGTTCAGTTAGAGGTATTTGCACTTCGGAAAATGTTGCATATGAAGCTACTATTTTTCTAGAAAAAGGTGTCGCAGCTGCTGCTGGACTCTTCTAAACAAATAGGACGACCTTGACCTTCGCAACCCTTCTACTCCCGGAATTGAATCAGCAGTTAATTAGCAATTAAACAACTATCAAGATATATTTTAAGCTAGAAACATACCGTTAAGCGTGTCGGATAAGGGAGTGCTAAGCAGCATTCGAACAGCATTCGGGTTATTTTTATATTTAGCGTTTCCTGCTACCAGCAGCCAGGGAGTAGATAAACAAACGTTATGGACATAAAATTGGCCCCTTTTCGACTAAAGAGGAGCTTCTCGTTGCGAAGGCAAAGGTCAGTTAGTGAACTTCTAAAAGGTGCCCAAAATACATGGACTATGTATCCTTGTTTACCCGGGCACGTTGGGGATAATTTCCATTATGGCAGGAGTGGAAAGCTGGCCAGTGCTAGGGCAAAAACAGTGGAGAAAGTGCTGTCCACTCTAAAAGTGGACATTAATTACATCTACAGGTGTAGCTTTGCAACGTCGGATCTACTCTTGGGCACTCTCGAAGTAAGTGTAAGGCTTGCAGCTCTAACACATCGAGGGGTTTGAAATATGTATCTGAGTATCGGGGACGGCGGCGCACAAAAATTAATGTTTACGGCGTCCCCGCACGGATTGAGGAAGAAAAGCTAGCAGCCTTCCTCTCAAAGTATGGAGAGCTAGAGGTGATGACCACAACTGCCGACAGCAGATGGAAGACACTGCAATTCTCTCCTTAACCAAGAAGGAATTCTCTTCTATACTCAATGTGGTTAAGTGTGAGGAAACCCGGATTCAAATGGTTGTTAGTGGCAGGCGGCCACTCTGTTGCATCTGGCAGCAACCTGGACACCTGGCAGCATCATGCCCAAACATGGCAATAAGGCCCGGAGTACCAGTGAAGCAGCCAGCTCCAGAAGTGCCGACTCCAGCGAACGACACTGCTAAACAGGAGATGTGGACTGAGGTCATCCGCAAAGGGAAGTCTAAACCGGCTCCTGTTCTAATTTCACTATCTGAACCAGAGAGTCCAACTGAAGAGGTGGAGGAACTGACTCAGCAACACAGGAAATCCGTGGACTGAACCTCTGCAAACTCCATCTAAATAAAGGAAAAGAGAGTAGAGGAGATACGGAATAGATACCATATCTCCAAAAGCAGAAGAAAACTGCCTCTCCCTTTCCGCAAAAGAATCAAGAGGCAAAGGAATGTGGAAAAAGCCTCCCTCCGCAATGCGTCACGCATCGGCAAGGGAGTGTGTGTGGTGCTGGAGAAGGACCGCCATGTATTCCTAAAGTCAGCTCTGCGCTCTCTATATCATTTCCAGAGTGTAGGAGGAAAAGATGTAGAGAATATTGCTAACTTCCCTCAATGTTAGATGCAAATGACTTTCCTGAGGAATCCCTCAAGGAGATCAAAGGCGTGGGGAATGCTGGCTGCAGTAAGGGGTGTTGTTCCAAACCTGGACACTGACAGCCCTCATGTGAAAGAACTGGCAACACAATGCACAGGGAGAACACCAGTGCTTGTGCACCCAGACATTTACAGGGCCCTGAAATTGACTTTTCCCCTTGATGTAGGTGAAATTAGCACCACCCCGGGACCGATCGACAAAGAGCTGGAAAAGGGCAATTTCGGCCAAGCTGTCGGGAAGCTTTTACCGGAATACTTCGAGCCAGCTAGCAGCGTCATTAGCTAAAAAGGTATGTCTCTTAAATTGGATAGTTTGAATGTGCAGGGCTTGAGTGAGAGGTAAGTTCGCAGGCCTGCTTCGAGATCTTGAGTAATTGAGTGTAGATGTTTGCTACAATTCAGGAAACCCATCTCACATGTCCGACCGTCGACACGACTAGAACGACCACACACCAACTTCCCGTCATCGACGCGTCCATATATATATATATATATATATATATATATATATATATATATATATATATATATATATATATATATATATCAGTGTGGGATTGGTATATACGGAGTAAATTCCAATAACCAACAATTATTATTCTTTAAAGAGTGCTCAATACAGAGTAGAGCAGATATAAACATTTATTTATTTAAATATTATAACATAAATATGTTATAAAATTACTACAAAAATAGCCATTTTGTTTCAACACTTCTGGTGTCTTATCAAGTGATGATGCTGAATGTAGAATAAATGGTTTTAAAAGTTTCAAATTAATTAACGATCCTTCTCTGGGGGTAAACGCTGTTACATAAGCTAGAATGACCAATCAAAATACAAGTATATGGTAATTCGAAAAATTTAACAACTAAGCAGGGTTATCATAGATATTAAAAGATTAATAAAATTTGAAATTAAAATTAAAAGTAAAAAATTACCTATTTAGAAATCTAAATCAAATCTCTATTAAATTTTAAATTGTAGAATTACCGGAGAGAAAAAAATAAAAAATACATATGCTATTTAATTTATTTTTTCATTGAAATTATGTTAAAAAGGATGTTCATAGCTCCAGACAAAAATATATACATTTTTACAGTTTAACTTCCACACTGTAGCTACCTCTCACTTAAAACAAGGTTTTAATACATAAGCGCCCAGACATATTTAGATATATATATACACACACAAAAAAAAACCCGGTGACGAGATACGACCCTTGATAAAATAAAAAAAAAACCCAACACATACACACACGCACACAAACACGCAACCAAACGTGCATGCACTTTCCTTACACATAGACATCAATAAACACAGGTACATACATCCACATTGACCTAGACAATCAGACGCGATAGCCCCCCCCCCAAAAAAAAAATGAACATATTTGGGGCTTAATATGTTATTAAACGAATTTTAACTTGAAATATAACTAATCTGGTCAAATATATATAGATAAAATTTAAACAAATAAATATATATAAATACATATATTTAAAAAAAAAATATGTAGTTTTCTACACACTACATGAAAGAGTAAATAACTGCCTGCATATATAATCGTACATTCATACATACGCATACAGATCTACACCTGAACCTACATATCCATATATACGCATACAGGTACGCACATACACATAGATATAAATAAGCACGTATAAATATATCGACCCATACAACAACGTAAAAAAGTAAATAAAGCAAGTAAAAATATATATACACAAAGATGGACATATATACAAATACATACATACATACATACACATACATATTCACATATACATACATACGCACGTATACATATATGCATATAAACTAAACATATACACATACATTTACTAATACACTCATATACATGAAAAATCAAACAAACGTAAAATTAAACTATATAAATGTAAATACGTATATACACATCCGCGTATACATATATACACACATACATACGCACATACACATACATACACACACTCGTGTGTGTGTTTGTACGTGTGTATGTATATATGTATTTGTATGTATATGTGTAAATATGTATATACAGTATTTGCATGCATATGTTTAGGCGTATATATGTGTATGTATGTATTTATCTATATGTATGGGTATATATATAGGTGCATGTGTGTCTTCATAATTTTATTTTTATTCACTTAAAATGATCTTTTGCTTGTGAATTTATTTAAAAAATCTTTTTTAGTTATATTTTTTACATATGTTTTCTTGAAGAATCATTTTTTACAAAATTATTATATTATTTTTTTAGAAAATTATTCGTAATTTAGGTTGTTTTACTAATTTATTTTCATAATCACCTATTTATTTACTAATTTATTTTCATAATCACCTATTTTTAAAATTACACGGGTATAATAATGTAGTAAATAACTAAATGCATTGAACCGACAATTAATGAATATATTCAATTTTAAACCCCGATGATTACCAGTTCCGAATCACCTCTCATTTTTCCTTTTTTTTATTTTCTCTTTCTCTTCTTCTCTTTCCTTTGTCTCTTTCCGTTGTTCCTTTTAAAAATATTCTCTTTACTTTACTTCCCACATCCGGTGAAAAGAGGTCAGCCTGTCTGCTCTTATACACAACTGTTCCTATCTCTCTCTAGACACACATAACTTTCTCTTTCTCCTCTTTCTCCCTATTTTTCATCCCCCGTATTAATACTTTATTTTAAAGCAAATCTTATGTTTAAACATTTCGTTTTTTGCCTGTACTCGTTGAATTTTTAAATCCATTTATTGCTGAAACCTAAACGTCTGATGAGAAATTTTTATCTGCACTTATCCGCATTTACTTTTTCGTTTTGGTTTAGAACTTCATGATAGACGATGCACTTCATATCCCATCAAACAGAGCATAAATTTTTCGGGTGTAGTCCTGGTTTTGGGAGGGATTCTTCTTTTTTAGTGAGTGCTAACCATTATTGTTTTCATTCGAACACACTTTTATAGAGAACTACTTTTTAACACCAGTGATGATTCTACTCAGGAAAGGTTCGGTAGCAATTTTATTCTTCAATGATGAGCAACTCTTTGATTAAGTTGATAAGCAGTCAGATGTTGAGGGACCCATTGATCAAGTTTAGAAACATTTCTGACTTCATGAAGTTGTTTTATGATCGAAGGATGATTTTATTGAACTGTTCTGATAATTTTCATGCAATTTGGTTAGTATTTTCCTTAACTGCGGTTTGTAGAAGCTAGCTATTGATAAAATATGGTCGTCCAGATCAAGGATAATCTTCGGGAGAAAAGTTTCCCAGTCGAAAATGGCCAAAAAATCGTTAGCATGTCCAGACACTTAAAGGTTGATTTCCACAGAAAGAATGAATATTTCTTGCCGTTTCTGCTGAAAAGGCTTTTTGAATTCATGCAGTTTACAGGGTCAGTTGTAAAAGGTTTAAATTGATATACAATTTACTAACTGATATTAAGTAATCAGTAAAGCCAGAAAAACCATTAAAATGTAAAAATGAATGATTATTTTATCGTAAGTATTGAAAAATTACCCTCAACGTGATCATGTCAAAAGTGCGACAAAACTTTCCTTTCAATTTAATATATAAAATAAATAAAAATAAATACAAGGTAACCAAAAAAGTTCTGTCCGTTTTTTGATTAGTCATTGAATGAAGTTGATATATATACGAAATGCGTGTAGCAATTGTTTTCAAATTCGGACAGCCGGAAGTAGGACCATCAGACGTTATAAAAAAACACGCGCACCGTGCCTGGTCATCAGTTATAAGCCGGACACCTGTGAGAAGGATGGAAGTGTCTAGAGATCACGTTCGGGGCTGTTTGCTTTACGACTTCAAAGTGGGTTTATCAGCAGCTGCATCAAGTCGCCGCATATGTCAAGCGTTTGGGGATAGTCTGTGGATGAATGTACTACAATGCGTTGGTTTCGAAAATTCAAGTCAGGAGATTTGTCTCTCCATGATGAGCCTCGCAGTGGACGACCACAGGTCTTGAATGACGGAGTCCTGAAAGCGGCCATTGAAGAGGACAGTAGTCTAACGTGTGGTGAACTTGCAAGACAGTTCAACGTTTCCGATGAAACAGTTAGATTTCACCTGCACCGCCTAGGTAAGACGTACAAACTGAGCAAGTGGGTTCCGCAAACGCTGTTGGAGGTCCACAAGGGACAACGAGTGGCAGCCTGCGTATCGCTGCTTTCTCGCCACCGTACCGCATCCTTATTCAATCGAGTGCTTACCAGTGATGAAAAGTGGGTTCTGTACGAAACTCCCAAGCGTTCCAGACATTGGTTGTCTCCTCAGGATGCTGTCTCTCACACCGCAAGACCGCCTATGCACCCACGCAAGATTATGCTTTGTGTCTGGTGGATAGGTCGTCAAGTGGTTCATTATGAACTGCTACAAACGGGTCAAACGGTCACTGGAGACCTATACTCGCAGCAATTGAAACGTATGCAACAGGCATTGCGCCAGAAGGAGCCAGCACTGGTGAATCGCAAAGGTGTGCTTTTCCTCCATGACAACGCCAGGCCGCATGTCGCGCGAGTGGTCAGGGATACCATACAGCAACTTGGGTGGGAGATTTTGTGACATCCACCTTATTCACCTGACCTTGCGCCATCCGATTACCACCTCTCCCACTCCCTGGATAATGAATTTCGTGGGAAATCCTTCACCAATGAAGCAGACTCACGGACTTCTTTGCGTCAACCCGAGTTCTACCGCAAGGGCATTGAACAGCTGGAGACACGTTGGCAGAAGGTACTGGATGCCGATGGCGATTACTTCGAAGACTAAATATAAGTTACACATACCGTGAAGCGTTTTCTTTGTTTCCTTTAAAAACGGACAGAACTTTTTGGTTACCTTGTAGAATTTCATTTGTTTTATTTTCACTTTCCTGGGACTAATGTTCAATGGCGATTTCGTTTAATTAGATAACTTGAAATTCAAATTATTCGCTTCAAATTTTCATTATCTATCTATCTATCTATCTATCTATCTATTGTCGAAAAAAATAAGCTTCGACGCAGTAAAAAGGGGGAAAACCCAGAAGAGAGCAGAAACAGCCTGGTAAGGGTTGCAAAAGGAGTTCTCCTCTTGCGACCCGCTCCAACTAGGTCTAGTAACTGAGAAGAAAAACAGTAATAATCTTTCAGCACGACAATTAACCAGTCACGCGTCGGTTGTTAGAAAAAAAAGAAGGTATTGTGAGAGTACAGAGGACGATTTTTATAAAGGAGGCTAACTGCTTCCCACAATCCTCCTCCTACCAAGACCATAAGTATCAATTGGTCACTTGCTTCCAGTTTAGCTGGGCACAATTCTCCCAAGGCTGAAGCAACCTGTCCGTAAGTACCCCCTCTCTCTTCCTTTTTCCTTGTCTTCACGCATTCCCGACGGCAAAAACACACAAAAAAGGAGAAAAGAAAGAAAGAATAACAAAAACAAAAAACGGGGCAACAATGTTGCTCCCCAGACAGGCGAGTTCTTAATTCTGAATAGCCTGCCTCGACTAACCGATTGCCAATGTCAATCAGGCAGGTCTACCCCTGCGTCGTCTTTGGGGCACACACCCAGGGCAGTACCACTTCTGTTTTTTAGGAGGCTCCTTGTCAATGCCAACACATCGAAAATGGAACCATTCATCACAAGAATCACACCCAATCAACATCCAGATTTCCCTGAGGAGAGTTGCACACAGGACACAACCAGACACGATCCTCATCGATGGCAGCAGAACATGATGGATCCCCGTCCCTCTCTGCAATCGAAGCGCTCACAGGGGGTGACACAGGACCACTAGTTGGTAACTCAGCAGAACGGTTATCTGTCAGGGAAAGTTCCAGGGGGTAGTTGGTGTTTCAAAGAGTGTACCTCTTCAAGACCGTCCCCCTTTCAGACACGAGCTGACCTCACCTCACCATCATCACCGGGGATGAGATCTGTAATTGTCCCCAAGACACAAAATGGTCGTGGTTTTAGAGGACTCTTAATCAGGACCACAATATCTTTCTGAAGCCGGTTCTCCGTTCGCAACCGTGTTCGTCCTGGGACCCTTCTCCCCAGCTCCAGAAGGTATTCCTTGTACCAAGACCTTAATAAATACTGGTTCCTGAGGTCCATTTTCTCCACGAGCCCTTTTCTGCTGGCTGGTACTGCAGAAGTGATGTAATTCCTATTCAATCGCAACAACAGCCCCAGACTCTTGTTGGGCCTAAGGAACATGTTGGGTGTGATAGCCGCAGCATTGTTATCAGCAGACACCTGATAGGTCAGAGGTCGGTTGTTGACCGATCTCTGGATATCAGAGATCACTGTCAGAAGGGTAAAATAATCCAGTTTACCTCTGCCAAGAACCTTAAAAAGTCAATCCATCACTGTTTTAACGCAACGCTCACATGTCCCTCCATACCAAGGTGAAAACAGAGGGATGGTTTTTAGTTTTAACCTGCAGGAACCATACTTGCTTTTATATTCTTGGAAGAGAGAGAGGCGACTAAAAAGTCTTCCGCCTCCCAGAAAGGTCTTAGCATTGTCACTATAGATTATTTCCGGAACTCCATTTTGGTTAGTGAAGCGAACCAGGGCTTGAAAAAAGGATAGCACACTCATGTCTGGAACCACCTCCATATGTATTGCTCTGATATTCAAGCACGTGAACAAGATCAAGTACATCTTCTTGTCCTGCTTACCATCATTCATCCAGAAATGGTCGGTGAAGTGGACGCCTATATGCTGGTAAGGGACCTCAAATTCGACTCAATGGGTTGGTAAGCTAGCCGTAATATTCGGCAGTACTGGTCGCGAATTGTATCGTTTGCATCTGGCACATGACCCCAGAACATTGTTGACGGCCTGTCTTCCTTGAGGGACCCAGTAGCCGCTCCGCCTCAACTCAGCCAAAGTAGATCCAGTTCCAAGATGACAACACTTTACATGACAATCCAAAATAATAAGTCTGGTTCCTGGGTGGTGTTTCCCTATCAGGATAGGGTTCTTGATTTCATAGATGTGAAGATCGGTCGATTCTTCCTCTTGATCTGATCAACCCATCCGAGTCCAAAAAAAGATCCAAGGCACGAACTCTAACTCTGCTGGCTTCATTAGATACTCAACCTCTGAAGGGAATTCATGTCCTTGGAGAACTCTCATCAGGTAAATGGCCGCCTTAGATCTGTAGTCCCATTCCTGTCCTAGCCGAATGGCTATGAAGTTGAACACCAGTGAGGTAACTCTCAGTAATCCAGAAAATGTGAAAGGGTATGACGGAGAAGTATTCTTGGTCAGGAACCATAGAACAGTTCACTGAAGTACGGGCCATCTGCTGGCATGTCTCGCTTAAACAAGGTAAATCCTGTGTTGGCCACTGGATGATCCCTTCACACAACCAGGAAGGACCAGAACACCAAAACTGGAAGTTGGAACGAAACTTCCTTAACATCATTCCCCTCGTGATCAGGTTTGCCGGATTATGTGCTGAATCCACATATTTGAAGAGAGTCTTCAAGCTGTAGCGGGACTCCAACCCAAGGTTCATTTGCAGGATGTCCTTGAGTTGGTTTCTAGCAAAAATGTTTTTGCTGGCCATGGTTTGAGACAAGAGCCAAGACAACACTACTTGGGCATCAGTAGCCACACATAAGTTACTTGGAACAAACCCTTCACAGTTGTCCAGAATTGTTGGCAGGCACTTGAAAGCGAGGTAAACAGCCATTAACTCCAAAACAGGCAGAGTTTTGTCTTTCATCGGAGCGACCTTAGCTTTAGCAAACACCAAGGACGATCGATGTTTTTGCACAATGTAAGCGGCAAATCCATATGCCTCCGTAGAAGCGTCGCAAAAGAAGTACATATCTCCAGGCTGTCTCACATCGAGAGCCTTTCGATAAAAATGGAAGTCACTCAGTCCAGACAGGTCCCCAGCAAGCTTCCTCCAATCACTCAAAACGGCAGAATGGAGAGGATCATCCCAATCCAAACCATTCTTCCACACAGACCTAATAAGTATTCGACTGCGAACAGTAACTGGGAGACAAAGAGATAAGGGGTCAAAAATTTTGGCCGCCCCAGAAAGCACTCCTCTCTTTGTTGACGCATCGGGATCGCACTTGACGCGGCCCACGTGCATCTCTTTGAAAGGGGGTTGTATCGGTAACCCAGTACCTTCTCCCATTCTTCATCATGTGTACTCAGTGTACCATCTTCTTTCATCCTGGTTCAGAGAGCCTCATCGTTGGAGTTGCAGGACTGAATAACAAAGCCTCCCTCTTGCAAACGTTCCCGTGCCAGGGAGTACAATTTCGCCAGCTTCACCGGGTCTGCTTCCGATGTTACAAGGTTGTCCACATAAAATCTGTCCACAATCATCCTGCGGCCTTCTAGTGGGTATTTTGCTGCATGTAGTTTCAGAATACACCCCAGTACAAAAGGGCTTAAGGTGAACCTGGATATCAAGGTGGTATATCGAAAACAGCAAAGACGATCCCCATCCTTAAGGAAGAAACAGAACCTGTTTTTGTCAGCCTCCAACTTGAGATGAATCATCAAGAATGCCTTCCTAATGTCTTCTAGCAGGACGTAATTGTTAGTTCTGAAAGACAATAATAATTTCAACATATTTCTAGTTAGATTGACCCCCAGAGTAAGCTGCCTCATTCAGGGACAATCCACCACCAGTCTTCAGACTGCAATTGAACACAGGTCTGAATTTGGTAGTGGCTGTTTGGTCAGACCTGAAAACCGGTCGATGTGGAATCCACACATATTTATCAAATTCGTGGGGAGGGGGGTAAACAAAAATCTCTTCAATTATTCCATTCTGTTCTTGCTGACGGAACACCTCTAAGTATTCAAGATAAATATTCTTTTTAGTCAGGTTTGAAGCCACCCGGTCCAAGATGCGCAAAGAAACGGCGTGATTGGATGGGACCCGGGCTAACTTACCAGAATGCCAGGAGAGCTCCACGTAATACTTTCCATCCTTTAGCTCTACAGTATCCTTAAAACGTCTTATCTATTCTTGATCGTAATCAGAGAAGGTATACTCAGCAGATATACCCAGGGAATCCATGCTAAACCTCTGTTCCAATCCTCTTTGTACTGCACTGTCAGGAAAAAACTCCGCCAAGGAGTAAAGGTAGCTTGGTTGTTTTTCAAGAACGAAGCACAAATGTGAGGAATTCACTTCGGGGGTATCCTCCATTACAGTATTAAAGGAGAGGTGGGCCACTTCACAAGGGGTCTTGTCTCCTGACAAAAAGAAGTCCACAACTCCAAAAGGAACCAGACCTGACGGAACAGAAAAGGCCCAACTCCTCAGACAGGGGACCAACTTCAAGGTATACAATCGATGAATAAGGTCCAATCCAACAATGCCCTTGATAAGTACAAGGTCTGATCCAGCCTCAAATTGGCCAGCCAAACTATAGTTAGCTGCCCTAAAGGCACCCAACAGGGTCTCCAAGTGAGCCAGTGGTACAGACAAGTCCATTGCATCAGTGACCAAAACAGAGGAAGTCAAAGCCTCACCAGAACCAAGGTCAACCCCCAGAACTACCTCTGTGAATTTCCGGTCACGCTCAACAAGGAGGGTGAAAAGTCTAAGCCGACAACTGACTCCAACAATCAATTGAACCCAAGTCCCTCAGCATATCAGTAGACAAGTATGACCGCCCACTACCAGTGTCTAAAAGGCAATTAACTGCCACCGCTTTTTCTCCACTGAAGAAAGTGACCAATAACATGGGAGACAAGCTACGGGAATAACCAGCAGAAGTCAGGTTGTTCGAATTCACATGAAGGGAATCCACAGAAATTCAGAATCGTCCGCCGAAAAGTCGCAAGAAAAGGAGTTCCCCAAATCCTCCAATAGAGAGGCAGTCCTGGAGATGAATTCACCCAGATCGGAATAGCAGGTGTCCATTTTAGGGACATAGTCTAGGATGTCCTGAAATATTTAGTCGATTATTTCATCAATGTCCAAATACTCCCTCTTTAACACCGAAAGAGCACGTCGGTAGTTGGCATCCGTGCAACTCAAATGGTTAACCAGTCTTAAAGCTCTGTCAGCGAGGGAGCATTTCAGAAAGTTTAATCTTTCAGAGTCATTGGCCATGCAAACCACACAGTTTTCGAATCTCGTCAAAAAATTCCGAAAACTCGTGTGGTCGTCAGCCATCTCAAGTCCACTAAAAGTGGGCCCCGTTATTTGTATTTGCAGAGGTTTGACAACAAAGGAAGCCGAACATCTTCCCGGTGTTGATGAAACCTCAAAGGACTGGGAAACAGGATCCAACAGATTCCAACGTACTGGGAAACAGGATCCAACAGATTCCAACTGGGAATCCAGGAGTTGGTAAAGAAAATGAACCATCCAGATCGCCCAGTTCTCGGTGGTACTCTGTTAGTCGAGGCGCCCATTCAGCTTCGGTGTCAAGCAAGTCTGTCTCGGGGAAGGAGCCCAGCTCTAATTTTGTGATACAAGTCTCCATTTCGAAGTTGTATTGCAGAATATCCTTTCGGAAAAGAGAGAAAACATGAGGCGTTACTCTGTCTCCGCGACACAACTTCAGTCGTTCCTCGACTTTGATTTTAAGAACAGTCAACCTGTGAAGGAGCTGTTCTTTAGTAACATCCATCTTGAGAAGAAAAAAAATGTCGGTAACAAAAAAAAGCAATTTTCTGTAGAAGTTCCTTTTGCAATAGGTCGAAAAAAAAAATAACCTTCGGGGCAGTTAAAAGGGGGAAAACCCAGAAGAGAGCAGCAACAGCCTGTTAAGGGTTACAAAAGGAGTCCTCTTGCGACCCGCTCCAACTAGGTCTAGTAACTGAGAAGAAAAAAAGTAATAATCTTTCAGCACGACAATTAACCAGTCACGCATCGGCTGTTAGAAAAAAAAAGAAGGTATTGTGAGAGTACAGAGGACGATTTTTATAAGGAGGCAAACCGCTTCCCACAATCCTCCTCCTACCAAGACCATAAGTATCAATTGGTCACTTGCTTCCAGTTTAGCTGGGCACAATTCCCCTGACGCTGAAGCAACCCGTCCGTAACTACCCCCTCTCTCTTCCTATTTCCTTTTCTTCACACTATCTATCTATCTATCTATCTATCTAAATGCCTGCATATGTATGCATGCTTGTAGAGAACACCTATTGTTTGTTATAGAGACAGTATATTCGTAGAGAAATTTACTAAGGAAAGCTTAGTATGACAGAAGCCCCGATGAGCTTAGGAAGCTTTCATTGTAGAATATCCATCTGCATCATTCTTTCACTTATAAATTTCAAATTCAAATTCAATTGTCCTCTTACAGCCTCTTGTATAGTATATTATAGATTTTTGTTCCATTTTCCTCTTCATTTATCTAATCCTTTTCCTAGCTTTCCTAGTACTAAACAGAGAAGATTTTTTGCCGATGCAAACTGTTGCTGACTGGCGTATGTATTTTAAGATATCAGAAGGTTAGTTTATCATAAGGGTTAGTGATGTTGGTGTTCTTAGACGTTCATCCACATCAAATTAAGAAACTCCTGTTTCTTAATTTGATGTGGATGAATATTGAAGGCAAATCATTCAAGAGAAATCAAAGTGAAAACAACATAATTAAAAATTTAACAATAACATTGATTCATATAAAATTAACATACACAATTAAATCAGATATTGTTGACCAAGTGTGAATTGTTGAATTGAATTATGTAGTGTGTTTATGCCAAGTTTCAATGTGTGGGAAATTGTTACTAAGGTTTGTGTGTGAAATTGTTACTAAGGTTTGTGTGTGAAATTGTTACTAAGGTTTGTGTGTGAAATTAAGCAAAGTGTTTGGTCGTGTACAAAAATGTCTTTTGTGAGAGTTCAGTCAATAGGCACGTGCGGGACCACGGGCGGGACCACGTGCGGGGACACTGTTTAATATCAGTTGCCATACCGGGCCAGACGAATCTGTCCGATATGGTCCGCAACGTTGCCTTAGCACCGGGGTAAGCTTGGGAATGAAAGTCATCGAATATTGGACGTCGCATTGCTGGCGGTATGTAAGGCCGTGGATTGCCCGTGCTGACGTCACAGTATACAGATTTATACGTAAACAGAAGTGGTCTTCTCTTGATCTGTAAGGAAGTGTCAGATCGGACGGTTGAGAATGTTTCATCATTTAGCAGTTCGTCTGCTAAAGAGTCAAAATTGAGTGTAACAGGTTGAATGGTATTGAGGGTTGTACGAGATAACGCATCGGCCACTGTGTTTCTGGTGCCTTTGACGTAGCGGATATCCGAGGTAAATTGTCCTATATAGTCCATATAGCGAATGTTACGAGGATTATACTTCTCGGATTTTGTGTGTAGAGCATACGTCAATGGTTTGTGGTCGGTAAATATTGTGAAGTCACGTCCTTCTAGTATATGACGATAATGCCTGATGGCCAGGTACACTGCCAACAGCTCGCGTGAGAAGGTACTATACTTCATCTGTGCCGAGTTGAGTTTAAGAGAAAAGAATGACAGCCATTTCTCAATTCCGTTAATAACTTGGTGGAGAACTGCGCCGATTGTGTTAGACGATGCGTCAGTGGCGAGAGTCAGTTTTGCGTCATCCGAGGATGTTATGTAAGACAATTTGACATAATTCTGTAATGCTTGCTTGGCAGCATTGAAAGAATCCATCTCATCTGCAGACAAAATAATCTTTGGGTTCTTTTTTTATGCTTAAATAAGAGATTCATTAGAGGGAGTAAATAAATAAATTGAAGGTAATAGTTAATCATCCCCAGAAATCTTCTAAGTTGACGTAGGGTGGAAGGTGTTGGAAAATCAGTAATAGCTTTTACTTTTTGGTCCAAGGGAGTTAACCCGTGTTTGTCGATTACGTGACCAAGAAAAGTCAGGCTAGGGACAGCGAATATGCATTTCTCAATGTTTAATTTTAAGCCGTAATGTTGTAAGCGTTGAAAAACTGTTTGAAGATGGTCGTAATGTTCTTCATGTGTTTTGTTGGCTATTAATACGTCATCGATATAGGCGTAAGTGTAGGATAGTCCGCGAAGGTTTTCATCAATGAGTCTTTGAAATGTCTGAGCTGCGTTGCGCAAACCGAATGGCATTCTGGTAAATTCTTATATGCCAAAGGGAGTTGTTACTGCTGTCTTTGGGATGTCGGATTGCTCAATCGGAATTTGGTAAAATGCTTTCCGCAGATTCAACTTGGTGAAAACCATGGCGCCTTCTAGCGATAGGGCAAAATCTTTGATGTGGCGGATTGGATATTTATCCGGGATGGTTTGAGCATTTAGTAGTCTGTAATCCCCGCACGGACGCCAGTTGTGACCATCGGCCTTTGGGACCATGTGGAGCAGAGTAGTGTAAGATTTAGAGGATGGTCTGATTATGTCCAGTTTGAGCATATTGTCAAACTCGTCCTTAGCTACCCGCAATTTGTTAGGGTGTAGACGACGCGGTTGAGCATGAACTGGGGGTCCAGTCGTTTTTATGGTATGAGTGGCATTATACCTGATAGGCTCTACATACGTAAATGGTGATAACAACGATTTGTATTTCTGTAGTAATTTTTGTAGCCATTTGCTTTGGGTATCAAAGCTGTTAAACCAATTGTAGAGTGCCTTTATGTTAATCCGCGGTGCTGTAGATTCGTACGTGCGTCAGTAACCGTACGCGAAAATAAATCAACGGATAGATCATAATGTGCTAAAAAATCTGCGCCTAGGATTGGCATTTCAACATCGGCGATTGTGAAGGGCCAGACAAATTCCCTTCGTAGGCCAGTTGAGTGACATGACTCGCTCACCATAGGTGGTAATTGATGTGCCGTTAGCGGCCTGAAATTTTAATGAAGCTTCCTTGGATGATATTGTTGATTTGTTGTAATTTTTGAACGGTACGACGCTGACTACGTGCCAAACACCTCGTAGTACCAGCAATTACCATGTTGACGGTGACGGGGGCGACGCTGAACGCGGTCTACGATTATGGTGCCGGGCAATTGAAATGCTCCGACATATTCTAGGCCTGTTTTGAATTTCATCAATCAGGCTTGTGAGAATATGTGCCACTTCTGCAGCCACCTCTGCAGATAATTTCTCTCGACGAAGGCAAACTTCGATTGCTGCGATGTGATGTGGATTGGAATATCGCATCAAGATTTATAAACCGCGTTTGTGCGTTAGAATTGTATGCAGGCATTTCTAGTCTTATTGCAGCCTCTGTCTGTGGAATTGGTTCAGCCATGTCGATTCAATGTAATTTTAGAGGGAAAACAAAAAGATTTCGCGCCTTTTTTGTATTAATGTTAGGTCAGTTCTCGTTATGCAAAAAAAAATATTCCTTTTAGAGTGCTGTGTGTCCTGAACGTCGTGTTTACCAATTTAGTTGGTGCAAACGTCAGCGGTCATTAATTTTGTTAACGCTGTCGGTTTCACTATTTCTTTGGTTGGAGCAGACTTGAACGTTAGTAGTCACCGATTTTGCTGATGTAGATGTAAATATTGGTAGTCATCAAATTTTGTTTGCTGTTAACGTCGGGGTTATCAATTTTGTAGGAACGTCGGGGTTACTAATTTTGTTGCTGACTGGCGAATGTATTTTAAGATATCAGAAGGTTAGGTTATTAGAAGGGTTAGTGATGTTGGTGTTCTTAGACATTCATCCACAACAAATTAAGAAACAGGAATATTGAAGGCAAATCATTCAAGAGATATCAAAGTGAAAACAACATAATTAAAAGTTTAACAATAACATTGATTTATATAAAATTAACATGCACAATTAATTTAGATATTGTTGGACATGTGTGTATGGTTGAATTGAATTATGTAGTGTATTTATGCCAAGTTTCAGTGTATGGGAAAATGTTACTAAGGTTTGTGTGTGAAATTAAACAAAGTGTTTGGTCGTGTACAAAAATGTCTTTTGTGAGAGTTCAGTCAATAGTGCGTATGCGTATGTTTGTTTAAATTAATGTCCAAAGTTGGTAAGAGTTGTGTACCTTTAGTTGTTTTGGTGTTTGATTGAATGTTTACGAATACTTATTTAGTAGCGTGTTATTTCACTTTCTTTAGTATTGTAAGCATTTTTTCATGGGAGAGCGAAAGGCTGTTTGTTGAGTCAGAGAAGTTTACGCGGGAAAAGTGTAGTTGGTCAAAGTTTTGACTAGCGTGGATTAGTTTGGCATCTCTCCAGGGTGAATTTCTGACAAGATTTATTTATACAAAAAATGTACAAATTGTGGCACAAGGCCGAAAAAGGGGAGGGGTAAAGGCTGGTCTTAACTAACTATCCTATACCTAGCTAATCAGATTCGCGACCCATTCATACATTACAATTGACACATTCACCACAAGAATTCGTCCATCCCCATTCAATCCTCCATACACCATAATACCACATCCTCACCAGGGGGGACCTACAAAAACGTGCCCCACACCATAAAAATTTGATGATAATAAAATACATAAAAAATCTAATCATGGAAAGATGCAGGGGGAGGGAGATGAACCTCATAACAAACTAAAAATTCAACAAATTTTAAAACTAAACATAATTTATGTTAGTAGGGCCCGTCCAACCCTCAAAATAGAGAGGCCGCTGTATTCTGCCCAGAGGACAAAATCAAGAAGCACTCTCGCTAAGGGAGTGGGAAAGAGATAAAATAACTTGGACATGGGGAAATAAAAGGCTGATCCAGTTGAGATGAAAAGGAGGCCAAAACAAACTCGGGAGATTGGGAATCTCGACTTGGATCATAACTAAAATGATGGCCGGGAAACAGGCCGGGAACAACACTTACTCATATTAACTAGGTACACTTAAGCTTGTCTAACCTAACCGAGGGGAGGGTTCCACAGGAAACCACCCCGATGTGACTTAGGTTGACCTAGTAAAGAGAATGAAGGCTAACCCCGTTCAAACGAACCAAGCTCGCCTCTTTTACCCACCTTTTGCTGAAGACTGTCGAATGCAATCGTTTTCTATCAGTTCTAATCTTCATCCTGAGCTGATGCTCAAAGAATCGGATTAGATCCTGATGCGAAAGACTATTGCCTCGCAAGACTTCCTCCATTCGCGTCGTCCATATCACCATTCGAGCCGTGGCTAGCAGCGTCAGAAACACCATTCGTTTCACCCCAGAATATGGGGGCGACACATTGTCACACGCGTATGCGCGATCAATGGACACGAGTTCTTCGGGAACGAGACGAGCCGTCAGCTCACCGACATGTCCCATAAGGGGCGGACCCGGGGGCAATGGTAGAAGGCGTGCGAAGCCGTTTCCTATACTCCAAGGCCACACCGTTCACAGTCTGGCAAATTCGCCAAGCCCCATATGAAAGCCTTGTCGTTGAGAGGCAGCCGATTCCGAGCCAATCGCCAGGTAAGCGAAAACTCAGGGTTACTGAGATAATCCGCCGCTGGCGCCCAAGACCAGTAGGAGCGATACTCCTCCTCCGAACAGCAGAGCATATCACGTAGAGGATCCTTCGCGCGACCCTCCACTAATCCCCGATAGAAGACCTTCCTAGGCCGTGAAAGGTCACTGGACCGCGGAATAGCCCTCAAGGCTGACCGACACTCGCTGAGGAAAAGCGATTCATCTCGAGACTTACAACGGCGCTCAGCCTTCGAGATGGGGGGACTGATGGTAAGGCTAGGGAAGGCGTCCCTAACAATCCCCTCCAGAATCGGATCTCCTCTAGTCAATGCGCGGCGTAGGAAAGCCAACCGAGAGGCACGGATGTGACTCTGCAAGTGTGGCATTCCCAGCCCCCCATGACACGGACGATTGGTGCAGACTCGTCTGTCGACCCTGTTCGCGCGTCCCCTCCATAAAATGGAGGATAACGCTTGCTCGAGCGCCTTCTTCTGGGCCTCACAGAGAGGAAGTACTGACAATCGATAAAGAATCAGGGGGAAAATGTATGTAACACACACCTCCGCCCTGCCCTTTACGGACAATCTCCGTCGATTCCAAGTCTTACCGGCAGAAACGGCCTTTGCTAGTACTTCAGACCAATTTTTCTTCAGCTGGAGGTCGGGTCCAAACCACACTCCAAGAATGCGGACAGGACCGTCCGTCCAACCGAAGCGGCCTGGAAGATCGCGCCCCTTCGAGGCACCTAACCGCAGGCCGGACGACTTGTCGCGGTTTATCTTGGCCCCTGTCACCTTCTCGTACCGATCAAGCGCCTTCTGTACCGCCTCAATGTCGTTAAGGGACGACACGAAAGCAGATACGTCATCGGCGTACGCAGAAATCCTGGCTCGAGATCCTCCAGGAATGGCGATCCCGCGTAGGGCCGGACTGCACGCCTCGTCCTTCAGCCGGCGCAGGAGAGGCTCCAACGCCAAAGCATAAAGGAGAGGCGACAGCGGACAACCCTGACGAACCGACCTCGACAGAACAAAAGCGCCCGACAACTTTCCGTTCACCTGTACCACAGCACTGGGGGAGCGATACAGGAGGCTAATCCAGCGGCAGAAGTCGGGTGCGAATCCGGCGGCCTGCAGGACAGTAGCAAGGTAGCGATGGTCGACCGTATTAAATGCCTTGGACTGATCCAAATTGATCAGCGCAGCTTCTTCGTCGTCTTTTACTCCCTCTAGGATCGTGCGGAAAGGTAATTGACTTCGAATTAATTTATTTAAAAAAAAAAAATTGTATAAAAATCCTCTGATCCTTTGTAGATGCTATTAACTCCGCTTTCATAAATTCATCGTCATACCTTTTCGGTAGTAATTGTAAGGACAGTAGTTAACTAAACAACACAGCCATTTAAAATAAAGTTATTTATCAGATAATAATGTTTAGTTCTATTTGTATAAGAAGAGCTGATCAGAATTCGAAGTCATGAATAAATAATTCGACGTTGTCATCTTATGTTTACCATAATCAATTAATTTGTTGTTAATCGTGGCAACCAAAACAAAATTATTTATTTCACATCGAATTGTAGCTTATCTAATTTCAATTTTGGATCAATCAATCTATATAAACAATTCAGATTTGGATCAATTTTGTGTCAATTTAAATAGACAGTTTACATTCGGATCAATTCATATAAACAATCCTCATATGGATCAATTTGTACAAACAATTCACATTTGTATAACTTCATATAAACAATTCTTATAACGAGATGATTCTCGTTATGAGAATTGTTTATGAATTGATCCAAATCTTTGGAATGTTAGGTTTTATTGAAATAAGATCATTTGTATAATTTATGCAAAAATGCATGGATTTGGGTTATTAATAAAGATTATGGTTTACTTTATTGTTTTAAAAAAATGTCTTTCACAATCAAGAAATGATTTAAAATAAATTCTAATATTTGGTCAGGATTTGGGAGAATCTTTCAGTGACCTTCGTAGTAACGGTGTTTAATTATTCAGCAATTTTGTTGAATCCTTCAGCCTCAGACTTTCCAGTCGTTAATTTATAATGTAAGTAAAACGTTGGAGTTTTGATTATTTCTGGTTTCTGTCCGTTTTTGTTTTTGTTATAAATCTATAAAAAAATCTTGATACAATTAATCATGAATGCATTCAAATTCTACAAAAATAAAATGGGAAATATTCGTGGAGATTGAAGTAAAAACTAATCTGGATCGGTTAATTTTTAAAACTTAAATAAATGGAAAGTTTAAAATAATTCATTTTTTATTTTGATTCCTTCAAATTTTTATGCCATATTACCTTTTAAAAATTATTTAGCTTCAATTGAACAAAAGCGTAGTTAATTTATGCACCAATTTATGACCATATTTCCTCATATAACCAATTCTGTTCATTATCTGTCTCTTTCTGTTTCTATCTATCTATCAATCTATCTATCTATATATATATATATATATGTGTGTGTGTTTGTGCGTGTGTGTGTGTGTAATCATGACTCTCCTTTTCTTTATTATCTGTGAATTGCCATACATTCTTGGGAAGAATAGTGGGGTGGTTTTCCTTTTCATACAGGCTGATTGTCGCCCAAGGCTAGTATACCCTCTATTTAACCTATAGCTATTGGTGGGGGAAGCGTGGAGAAGAGACGAATTCCTGCTTTTCCCAAGGGCATTAGAGCAAAAGTGAGCTCGACGTACTAACCCAGAATATGAACTTGGCTTGCTAATTTGATATTCCGCACCGATATCCGTTACACTACCAGAACATCTCAAAATATTTATACGTACATAAAAAAGCTTGTTTTATTTCTCGAGCTGGTGTAAATTTCGTTAATCTATAGATGAAAATTATTTCGAACAAATACTTTCCAAGCCTTTATTTCTCTCATCCAAGGAACGAAAAACAAATAACGATTTCCATGATAAAAAAAGTAAAGATTGCTACTTCTTTTATTTCCTACCAATTTTCTTTTTGTTATTGTATATTTACTTTTACCATCAGTATTTGTTTACTTCTTTATACTGTCTGTAAACTCAAGAAACTTGTTGATTGAGTCTTATACAGCTTATCTTCCACCTGTTGCAATTTAAGAATGAAGGACGGAGATGGTGAAAAATATAGAATAAATTTACTTTGAGGAGCTGAAAAGTCGAGAATAGAGAAAGATAAAAAAAGATACAAATAGGAAGGAAAGTTACTAGATCAGTAAGTAAAGAACTGTAAAGCATGGATAGAAGGTAAGTGAACAGAGAAAGAAGAAAAAAGGAAAAGAATAAAACAACACACACAAACAGAAGAGGGGGAGAGAGAGATGTCTCTAATAATCAAACAAAAATGAAGAGAAAACAAATTGATGGAACAGGATTTCAGTATTTTTATCATTGCACATCTATCTGTCTACCTACGATGTTCCTATCTATCTATCTATCTATTATAAGATTTTTGCTTTGTTTTACTTGTAAGCATTAAACCTTCAAATGAGTTTTCATATTTCTGTCGATAGTCTTCTCCTCAGAAGTCATCATAAAACGGATTTTCTGACATGCTCGTTTAACTATTGAACTATATATATTATATCCATCATAGAATAAACTTTATATACTTACTAACTGAGAAGTTGAAAAAGCTTTGAGGATGAGGAGTACTGAAAAGTTCTCGGTTCGATTCTCTTTCAAAACTCTAACAACACACGTAACTAAGCATCCGATTTTTCTATTGTTTTTTTTTAAGGACTTCTTGGTCGGGTTGAGAACTTTTCAGTATGGCATTGTATATATGGTGGCTGACGATATTGCTAATATTTAAAGTGACGAAATAAGAAATAGTATTTATTTCAAGGCTTGTTGTTCCAGATTGCATTTGTAGATTTATACACCCACATTCTTGCATGAATAAAAAATACTTCAATTGTATTTACCCTCAACTTTACAACCAACCAGACAAGCTACAATTTTTTATTATACCAACATACGTATGAAGTTAAGCATAGTTGTTGGAAACATTTATAGAAAAATTACACAAAGCAAACTGGAGAGGATGCAGATACCTATTTTATATATACATTGGATGTCTAATTAGATATACTGATGTATCTATGATTGATTCGCAATCAAACATCAATATAAATCTACTTGACAATCCTTTCTATCCTGGCTATATACAAATAAATGTATGTGCCTACTTAAAATATCAGCAGATAAACATAATCAAATTAGTGCACGAGATTGAATTCAGAATTTGAAATGTATATACAGTGTAACCCGGATATAAGAGAGTTGTCGGGACCGCAGAAGAAGTATCTTATATCCGGGTTTCTCTTATATCCGGGTTTGGTCAATTATATATACATTAACACAGGCTCTAATTTGGGACCAGAGAAAATATATCTTATATCCGGGTTTCTCTTATATCCGGGTCTCTTATATCCGGGTTACACTGTAGTATAATGGCCGGTCTTTGTGATTAATCAAGATGCGCTAAATGCATTGACAAAGGAAATTATTTTTCCAGCATTATGCTATTGTTATAACTACATGTGTATTACCACAGATATACATATACTGCAGTCTGCTTCCATACTTAACAAGGTACACGCACAAAAAAAGAAACACACAGACATGTACATACACTCGCACGCACGCAAATAACAAAAGGAGGAAATTCAACACGTGCGTATTCCGCATTTAAACAATGTTTCGAATTGTATTCATTTTTTAGTTTAAAGCTAATATTTTTGCGGAACATTCAAAATTCAAAAAGAAAAAGACAAATAGAAATATGTTCTTTGAAAGAAACTGGATGAAATAGAGACAAAGTGGAATTATTTTCTTTAAAAGAAAATAAGAGAGCCGAATTGTAATGAAAGTAAGTAACACATAAATAAGGTTTAATGTACTATTTTATCGGTATATTACGATGTTAGCCATAGTCGGTAACAGATAATTATTTATAGTCGCATGGTGATGTTAAGAGCCAAATCGCCGTCTCATAGTTCCATTATGGGGCGATTATACGTCATTCTCCCATTGTACATTTTACAAGTCAAACGTTGAGGGGGGCTTTCTGATTCTCCATGATTTACGGTATGTTTGGTAATCCATGGTCTCAATAAAACTTTCTGAACTACCAGAATCCAGAGGCGCATTTAATTTACGTTTGTTAAGGAAAACATTATTGTCTACTTGGGATATGCTTTCTGGAATAATAGCTGTAATGATGTCAGTTCGTGTATGGCCGCCCTTAGATTTTCGTCATGCAGTGTCCAATTTTTTACCATAATTGTTGCACAGTTGTTTACAACAAAATGCAATTCTTTTTAACATTACGCGTGGGGAATTATTTTTTTTATCATATGACAGCGAGAGGACTACTTGCGTTCGGTATTCCTTCAGCTTGTATAATAGTAGCAGTAGTAACCACAGCGATATGAACTGTTGAAGTATCGTAAGTATCGTTTTTTTAGCCAAGTTCAAAGTATTATAGGCAGATTGTAAATCCAAACTATTTTTAGCAGTCTTTGGCATATGAGTGGGGATGCAATACTATTAATGGGTGAGTCTCTTATTAACTCCCCGCGATATTGTTCTGTAGTTATTGCTTTAAAAAAGCTTAGTCAACCTTTGCAAAAGTCTGTCCAGAGATTCTTCATGTTTTTGTTGTTAAATGGCAAAAAATATCTTCATATGGCGTCTTGACGTATAATTTCTCTAAAATGTTGATAACTGAGTTAAATGTTCAGTATTTTTCATCGCATTTTTCAAAAAGTTATTTAAAATTCCTACCCAATGTCTCCATTCTTTAGCAGCTGTGGCGGAAGGTTTATCAGAACAATAACCATGAAAATATTTATAGAATGGACACATAGAAGCTACGTTACGACGGTGGGGAAGTAACTGAAGCTGAGATACCAGGTCAGAACCAATGACATTACAGATTCTTCTTTGGATTTTATCAAGAATCTCTAAATATTTAGCAGGAGCACCAGGCCAATTATGGTAGCAATATTGAAAGCAAGGACGAATTATAAACATCTAAGATAGATTCTGGCGAGAAAAAAAAACAAACAAAAAAAAAACACGACACAGCGAAACAGCTTTTTGGGGCAGCAGAGCTAACATTTGATTTAATCTTTCCACTTCATGCTATCGGAAAACGTTAATCCGATAAAGCGCAATAAGTCACTCTCCTGGAAGTTAGCATCAGCCATGTTGATGGAAGGTGAAAAGGGTTCTCTCAGTAGATTAAAAGAGGAAAGTTTTGTTATGTAGGCGTTAAAATTAACAGGTCATTCCTGTAGGTGATTGTTTAGATCAGCTGCCAATTTGAACTTATCGAAACGATTTACTATTAAGACAGGAGTAAAACCGATGGAATCAGGAAGGTCGTTTATGAAAATGAGAAACAACGTAAATTCAGGGATAGAGCCCTAGGGAACACCTGCATTCATACAAAAAGATGTAGAAGAGTGATCATTCAAGATAATTTTCATTTCGCGATTTGATAAGAATGACCGAATCAATTCAAAAATTCGTCCAGAAATCCTATAACTAAGGAAACATCCCGAGCTTCACCATTCTTATCTATAGCTTGATAGACTCTTTCAACAATAAACGTTAATACACAAGCAACTGACCTAGAAAAGACAAAGCCATATTGTTTATCTGAAAAAGAAGACCGTGTAAAGTGAGGCGATTAACCAATTCAGAGTTAATTAGAGCCTCTAGAATTTTGCCAAAAAGAGGTTCGCCTGAGTTCTTAAAGACTGAAATTACAGAATAGGATTTCCAACAAGCAGCAAGACATTTATTGTGGAGTTTAGAGAGAATAGGAGGCTCTTCAGAGCACATTTCTTAAGGACTATCGCAGTGATACCATCAAGTCCATATGCTTTATGGGGTTCCAATTTAGAGATGGCCGGATTATATGCATAACGCCCAGGAGAGACTCCAGCGTAGATTAGATGTGGCACAAAGTGAGAATCGAATTCACTTTTCAGCCGTAACTGATCTAGCGAGACAAACTTGCAAACCATTACGCTACGTCGAAGTGCCCAAAGAAACCCCAGATGAGTCAAGAGTAGAATTAGAATATTGAAATTTGAAAATTTTATTTTATTTTTTCTTTCAGCTGTTAGTTCATTTTTGGTATGAATGTGCAAAAAAGGAAATAATTCTAATATCTCGTTTTGACTGACTACTATTCAATATCGGAAGAGTATTATGGTATTAATCTAATTTTATATATCCTGTTTAGTCAGTTTTTATGTCTTGAAAGTACTTTTTTCTGATCTATTGGTAAGGGAATTTCTTTCTTTTTTTCGCGGGTCTCTGTTTTCCTGCATTTATTTGCAGATTCTTGTATACAAGGAGACCCAATATTGATTTCAGTAATTAAGCGTGTTGCAGACTGTTTAGGTTATCAGAAAGCTTAGTGACGTTGGTGTTCTTAGACATTCATCTACAACAAATTAAGAAACAGGAATATCGAAGGCAAATCATTCAAGAGAAATCAAAGTGAAAACAACATAATTAAAAGTTTAACAACAACATTGATTTATATAAAATTAACATACACAATTAAGTCAAATATTGTTGGACAAGTGTGAATGGTTGAATTGAATTATGTAATGTGTTTATGCCAAGTTTCAGTATGTGTGAAACTGTTACTAAGGTTTGTGTGTGAAATTAAACAAAGTGTTTGGTCGTGTACAAAATTGTCTTTTGTGAGAGTTCAGTCAATAGTGCGTATGTGTATGTTTGTTTAAATTAATGTTCAAAGTTGGTAAGAGTTGTGTACCTTTAGTTGTTTTGGTGTTTGATTGAATGTTTACGAATACTTATTTAGTAGTGTGTTATTTAGCTTTTTTTATTATCGTAAGCAATTGTTCCTGGGAATCTCAACTTGGATCATAACCAAAGATGTATCCGGGAACAGGCCACATTTACTCACATTAACTACGTACACAAAAGCTTGTCTGACCTAACCAAGGGGAGGGCTCTACAGGAAACCACCCCGTTGACCTAAAAGAGAAAATCAAGGCTAACCCCGTTCAAACGAACCAAACGAACTCAATCACCCACCTTTCGCTGAAAACTGTCGAATGCAGGCGTTTTCTATCAGTTCTAATCTTCATCTTGAGCTGATGCTCAAAGAATCGGATCAGATCCTGATGAGAAAGACGGATGCCTCGCAAGACTTCCTCCTGTCGCGTCGTCCAAATCACTATTCGGGCCGTGGCTAGCAGCGTCAGAAACACCATTCGTTTCACTCCGGAATACGGGGGCGACACATTGTCACACGCGTATGCGCGATCAATGGGCACAAGCTTTTCGGGAGCGAGACGAGCCGTCAGCTCTCCGACATGGTCCCATAAGAGGCGGACTCGGGGGCAATGGTAGAAGGCGTGCGAAGCCGTTTCTTCTAAACCAAGGCCACACCGTTCACAGTCTGGCAAATCCGCCAAGCTCCATATGAAGGCCTTGAGAGGCAGCCGATTCCGAGCCAATCGTCAAGTAAGCAAAAACTCAGGGTTACTGAGGTAATCCGACGCTGGCGCTCAAGACCAGTAAGAGCGAAACTCATCCTCCGACAAGCAGAGCAGATCACGTAGGGAATCCTTCGCGACCCCCTCCACTAAAAGACGATAGAAGACCTTCCTAGGCCGAGAAAGGTCACTGGCGAGTTTGTGGCTCACCAAGTGTGGCATTCCCAGCCCCCCATGACACGGATGTTGTGCACATACTCGTATGTCGACCCGATTCCCGCGTCCCCTCCATAAAATGTAAGATAGCGAGTGCTCGAGCGGCTTCCGATGGTCTTCAAAGAGATGAAATACGGTAAATCGATAAAGAACAAGACTGAAAACTTATGTGGCACACGCCTCCGCCCTGCCCTTCACGGACAACCTCCGTCGACGCGAAGTCTGACCGTCAGTGTCAACCTTTGCTCGTACTTCAGACCATTTTTTTTCCAGTTAGAGGTCGAGTCCAAACGACACTCCAAGAATGCGGACAGGACCGTCCGTCCAACTGAAGGGTCGTGGAAGATCGACCACCTTCCAGGCACCTAACCGCAAGCCGCACGACCTGTTGCGGTTAATCTCGGCCCCTGTCACTTTTTCGTACCGATCAAGCGCCTTCATTACCGCCTCAATATCGCTGCGGGACGACACGAAAGCAGATACATCATTTGCGTACGCGGAAACCATGGATCGAGTCCCTCCAGGAACGGCGATTCCACGTAGGGCCGGACTGCACGCCCTGTCCCTTAGCCTGCGAAGGAGAGGCTCCAACGTCAAAGCAAAGAGTAAGGGCGACAGTGGATAACCCTGATGAACCGACCTAGACAGCGCAAAAGCGCCCGACAGCTTCCCGTTCACCTGTACTACAGCACTGGGGGAGCGATACAGGAGGTTAATCCAGTGGCAGAAGTCAGGTTCGAATCCGGCGGCCTGCAGAACAGCCGCAATATAGCGATGGTCAACCCTATCAAATGCTTTGGACTGATATAAATTGATCAACGCGGTCTCATCGTCGTCTTTTACACCCTCAAAGATCGTGTGGATCAGATGCAGGTTGTTCTGAATTGTTCGGCCCCTCACAGAACAAGTCTGTTCAGGACCCAACAGAGACTCGGAAACTGACTGCAAACGCTCCTGCAGGATCTTGGCCAAAATCTTTAACTCTGTGTTTAGCAGATCATATATCATCTAAATCCCGCCCAACGCCCTTGCCAGCGGGAACCAGTTATTGAACACCACAGTCAAAATCGGGACAAAGATGTGCGACAGCCTCAAGTACAATTCATAGGGCGAACCATCCAAACCGGGCGACTTGCCTCTGCCGACCTTCTTCAATGCCGCGTAGACCTCGCCTTCCGTGATCTCTCCCTCGCAACTAGCCGCTTCAGTCGGCGAAAGTAGAGGAAAGTCAGCCAAATAGCTGCGGAACTCGTCCTCGCGAAGACAAGGTTCCTTGGTAAACCGGTTCTCGAAATGCTGCCGAAACGCCTCGCACATGTCGTCAGTGGCTCGAAGAGTGCATCCCTCCGGATTATCGACTTGACGAATGTAACGATCGGAACCTCGACGAATCTCTTCCTTGCGTAGATCTGCGCCCATGTTCACAGCTTCGTAAGACATCTTGCTTAACCTATGTCTAATTACCTGGCCCATGTAGCACTCGTTATTCGAACGCTCCACGACCTCTCTAGCTAAGGATATCTCTAGGGGATCCCCCAGCCACCGCCCGGGAAGACTAAGCGTCTTCACCTTTTCAGCTCTATCTAGGGCGAGCCGTTTGCTGAAATCCGCGGTGAAAGACCTAATCCTACACTTAAGATGATCCCACCATTTATTCCCGATAACCGTTATCTGCTCCTGGAAGTCCCGCCTGTCCAGTAAAGACAGATTGAACTTCCAGTAACCAGCCATTCTAGGCCTATGGTCTAACGCCAAACGGACACAAACGAGTTTGTGGTCAGTATAGCCTACCCAGTGGAACGTGGGACAATCTAACAGATCTATGTCGGCTCCTCTGACTAACATCCTGTCAAGGTAGCTAACTACCTTATCAGGAGGCCAACTATTAGTCCACGTCCACATTTCCCCACCGGGGTGATCGACCCGGTATATATCAACGAGACCCAAATCGTTGAACAGATCAACCAAGCTACGATCACCCCTACACCCGCTAGCGCCTCGCACCCTGTCTAACTTGGGGCCCAGGACGGCATTCCTGTCCCCCACTAAGACTAGGCGCGTTGAATCTACTAGGAACGGCCCCAACCGCCGAAAAAACGACTCCCGTTCTTCCTGGTCGTTGGGCGCATAAACCGCAACGACCCGAAACGGACCACTTTTCACGGCAATATCGGCCACGATCAACCGGCCCTTGGCATCGGTATGCACAAGGTCCGCCTTCGCATCTAGAGTCCGCTTCACCAGCAAAGAAACTGTTCTGGCAACCCAGTCCCCATATGCTGAATAGACGACAAAGTCGTTCTCCAGCACACACGCATCGGAACTGCAAACAAAGTGGGTCTCTTCGATCGCAGCGACATCCACACTAAAGGTCCTGAGCAGGCTGGCCACCTTACCCCGGTCCCACAAGCCCTTCGCATTCAGCGTAGCTATCTTGATAGACATCTTCTAAGCCTGCAAGAATTAAAAAGAATAAGAGCAAAAACCTATTCACATACCGGGCGGAAATCTGCGTCGATCAGGACCCCGACGGATTGTCCAAGGCTTCCAGTTACTAATTCGGTCGTCATACGACCGTCTAAGACAATACCGCCGACGTCCGTGGGGTATATTAGCTTAATAGCCCTATATAGAGAGGGATGGATTAAAACAGGGGCCCTCCCAGCACAAAAGTTTCGTAGTCTTTTTAGGTTGTCCAGTTCAACTATTCTAATCTCTGGAAAAGCCTCCTTGGCTTCAAATATGTGACTACAAACCCTTAATTACCCCCCGTATCCCTCAAACAGGTTATTACCCCAGGTGCCTTCGGGAAATTTCGGGGGTCTTCGATGTTTTTGTCATCTACTTCCGTCATTTTATATAAGACCCCTAACAGGGCTCTTCTTTGCTTTGATAGGCCCTTCTTGTATTTCTCTTTGTCAACTTTGCAAATGGAATCGGGGCCCTCGAACATTTTCTTCTTTCTCTCCCTTGAACGATGGGGAGAGGAGGAGGTGGATGTGTGAGGTGGAGTATTTAACGAACTTAGGAAGGAAGTGGAGGGAGAAGGGGAAGGAGCACGGGAGGGTGAAGTAGGAAGGCTCCTATCTTTAGGGAAACTAACAGCTTCTTTTGGCGAAGCGGGACGGAGAGTGACCTGGTTCTATCCATGTTCTTCTTCGCCCTGCTACGACCAGAGTGACTTTGTTGAGGTTCTTCTTCCACCCTGCTCCTTTTCAGGGGCGAAGCACGAGGTGGAGGCATACTGTCCACTTCCATGGGCATCTCCATTTGTGGCTGTTTCTTCTGTTGTTGTTGGTGGTCTGCTGATGTTGTTTCTGCTGCTGCTTTTGGAGTTGTTTTTCCTCCTGCTTCTGCTGTTGTTTCTCCTGCTGTTTTTGCGGCAGCTGCTGCTGCTTTTGTTGTTGTTGCTGCTGCCGTTTCTGTTGGTCTTCCTTGGGTTGCTGCACCTCCTTCGGATTTTCAGGCAGCCTCTTTTCTTGAGTTTTCTCCTTCTGGGGGCGTGGAGACGGAACTTTTGAAGACTTCCATTCTCTAGTGACTTCCTTCCAGTCTCCACTTTTTGAAGTCGCCTCCTCTGGTTGAGTCGCCGCTACTGTTTTTGTTGTAGCTGTTGTAGAAGCAGGCCGTGGTGAAGGCTGCACAATCTTCTTGCCGGGACACTCCTTCGCCATATGCCCCAAGACTCCGCACGCCCAGCAAAATGGTTTTCGACCCTTGACGACCACCAGCATTCTTCTTTCTCGACAGGTTAGGATATTGGGGATTTCGTTGAAATGTTTTCTGTCCACCGTGACATACTTCCATATCACCAGTGGCAATCCCTGTCTTGCTCCTAAGGACCTTGACGTCATTCACTTCTCCAAACCTGGTGAAGAATACTCACATTCTATACGGGCATACATCCACCGGCACCCATAGATGGTTACTTAGGTCCTCCGGGTGCCCATATATTCCGTTTGAAGACGGAGATCCTTGGTATTCAGGATACTTCCTGCTAGTTCTTTGGCTTGTCGTTCCGTTTGCATTCGTCCTCCTCGCCAGAACTTTTGGGCTGATCTTCAGGGTTTTCAAAGCGTCTTCCATTGTGTCCCTGCTGACGTCAATTAACTTCCGAGTCTTAATATCGGAAGTCAGCAGGGATATCGTTCGCGTATTCAAAAGCTTCGTTTATCGTAAGGAAATCGTTTCCTTTAAACGAACTTTCGTATTTTTCTTTCTGGCTAACATAATAGTTAGCATCTTTTGTGGTCGGCCTATTATCGGACCAGGCATTTTTTCCGTTGACACCGGTGGTGAGGCCGGTGGCGACATTGAAGGAGAACTATTTATGTTTGTGTCCTCGGCCATTTTGACCGAGACCAAACGAATAAAACTGTTTTTGTTTTTTTCTTTTTAACTTTTTTCAAAAAGCATGAACAGAAAATAAAACGGAAGAAAAAACGTGAACAACCAAAGATACTAAGTAATTAAAAATAAAAACGAAAAAGATAATAAAAATTAAAAGTGTGGGGAGGGTATAAATCTACAAAGAGAAAGAACCAAAAATGAAAGGAACAAAAAATGCACAAATATCTACAAACAAAATAAAAGAGGCCAGGAAAACTGAAAAAAGATTCGAAAGGTCTTTAGCAAAAATAAAAAATAAAATCAAAAACTTATTGGCTTAAGAAATGCTCGTCACAACTTTCAAAAACCGCTCAATAACACAGTCAACACTCCAAGGGTCGGGGTCTGACTGAATATTTAACAACCGCCCCACACGGGTCGCATGTGGCACAAGGCCGGCTTAATGTGGGATCACCTAGCCCGTAGGCTCGGCCAAAAATATGCCCATTTACAACCCGTATAAACGGGTTTAGGGACTGTCTACCTCCCCGGACGAAACTTTTCCCTGCGGCAAAGCCTAGTCCGAGTTCCTCTCCGCCGAGGCAGAGAGTTCGACAGCGTCACTGGGTAACTGTCGGGGTCTGACTAGATATTTAGCCCCCCCCCCACACGGGTCGAATGTGGCACAAGGCCGGTTTAATGTGGGCTTACCGAGCCCATAGGCTCGGCCAAAAATATGCCCATTAGAACCCGTTTACACGGGTTCAGGGACTGTCTACCTCCCCTGACGGCACTTTGCCCTGCTGCAAAGCCCCGTCCGAGTCCCTCCCCGCTGAGACGGAGAGTTTGACAGCAAAGAACAGTCTTAACAACTGTTCCAGTCACCGGTCTGACTGGTTCGAATCGAAGCGGGCGCTTCTATTTATTGAGTTTTGGGTCTAAAAAATCGGCTCAAAACGTTAGGCGCGAAAAGATATTTTCGCTTAAACTTGCTACAGTTTTAGAGGCCTGAGCCAATGAAAAGTCTAGTTTGCTGAAACTAAGAAGCTGATTGGTTAATAGGTGATTATTTGTGTAAAGTGCATTATCGCGGAGGTGTAGAAAGGTAGGTATGGACTATTCCATCAAGGGTAAGTTGTCATTTTAAGTTTTTATTATTTCAAAAACAAATTTTTGCCTCATTTTTTCTTGCATAATTTGTTCCCTTTGCTACCAAGAAAATTTTCAGAATTGCGACGAAACTATTTCCTTCGCATAAAAGAATTCTTTATACTATAATTTTATAAAACATTACACTCAGAATATTTTTTACATTAATCTAACGTAACTTAATCTTTTTGCTTAGGGAGCGCATTAATAGCTTAAAATTTTTCATTATATTAAGTTTAATAAAAGCGTATAGAATAAAAAATGTATTTTTAAACTATGTGTTATATATGGTTAAAGAAAATTTATTTTTAATGATAAATAACAAATTCTTGACTGCTTTCTTCCGTATTTTTTAGGTTTTATTTGTAATTCTCCCGCGCTTTTTTGTCGTTTGATCTCACAGGCTAGCGTGCGTAAATAAAACATTATTTTCATTCTGTTTTAAATAAAAGGTAAGCATTACTTTTAGGAAAAACAATTAATTAATCCTTAAATTTACTAATAGATTTAGAAACACATCTCTAGAACAAATATTGGATTTTAAAGAGATTTTTACGGATGGGGAGAAATTCAGTCTGATGAAGAATAAATAGACCAGCGTAACTGTAACCAGAAAGTGGAATTTGGTTTATAGAAGGTAAGGTGACTCTTGGTGATAGATTCTGTCTGATGAGGGATAAATAGACCAGCGTAACCGTAAACATAATGCAATGAGGAATGAATTGAGAAGCGTAACCGTAACCAGAAAATGGAATCTGGTTCAGACTGAGTGTCAGTTAGGGAGAGAATATGACTGATGAGCGATAAATAAAGCAGCGTAACCGTAACCAGAAAATGGAACCTGGTTCCGATAGAGTGAGAAAGTCTATCTGATGAGAAATGAATAGAGCAACGGAACGGTTACAATAAAATGGAATCTAGATCCGACATTGTGAGAGCTGGGGAGAACAATTGAAGAGAATGAGTTTTTCTAAAAAGGAATGAACAGAGCAAGGGAACAGTTACCAGAAAATGGAATCTAGACCCGACATTGTGACAGTTGGAGATAACAATTGGAGAGAATGAGTATTTCTAAAGAGGAATGAATAGAGCAGCAGAACGGTTACCAGAAAATGGAATCTGATACATTTCCTTGTACCGCTATATTAAATATCAGACTCTTACTGCTACTTGTATAGATCAGCCCGAAAATGGCGGACTGCTGCCATATATACACAGGAGCGACCCAGTCTTTTCTTTCCAGTTTCGACAGAGTCCAAAAGTGTCTCTGCGTTCTTGTGGGTGATGTATTATTTTTTACCCTGCAATCCCTTTCTTACAGACGAAACGTCGCATATCTTTCGCTACTCTATCGCTATTATCACGGAAAGTGTTCAGACGAACTTCATTCCTTAGTTCTAGCAATTCTAATCATCACAGTTAAGATCTGCCATGGTACGCACATTGTAGTGAACCACATTTGTATTCCATTGGTGGGACGTAAGTTACAGTCAGGCAGCTTCTTACTACAAACGGTTGTTTTGTGGAACTGATTCCCAAAAAGATGCTACACTCTTAACTTATTCAAGTTTAGGTTCAACTGTTCACCGTTCCGCTGCTCTATAAATCTCTCCTCATTCAGAATTTCTCTCCAGCTGTCACTGTTGGAACAAGACTTCATTGTGGAACTGTACGTTCACACACACACACACATCTTCACGCATACTCACATACGTTAAATTATGAATATACATAATAAACGAATGTGATATATATTAAATGTTAAATATTCACTGATTGGTTTGGTCCAGCCAATCAGAACAAAGGTAAGTATGATTCCTTTTACCGCCAAAATACAGGATTGTTTGAACATTTTCCCGCTAGAAATAAGTTAGTTGCGGCCCAATCACTCAATGGACAGACGTGATGAACTTTCGTCCAACTCAACTCAGTTGCGGCACTCAGATTCAAGAGACAGACATGCATCTGTTCAGTACAAACCCTTCGCCCAACTCAATCATTTTATTAAGACTGTCTAACACAAATATCACGAACAAATTCTGTCTACTAACATTTGACATGTAATATTTTACTGTTAATGGGAGGCTACTTATGCAACTAACCACCTTGCATGCAATTCAACCAAAAAATGTAAATATTGTTGAATATATTTTTACCTTTGTGTAATTTTCACAAAATGATTGCATTGTTCGACTTATTTATTCTCCTTTCTTGTAAGATGTCAAGAGTTTTCGACTTTCATAAATTAAACAATAGGGAACAGGAATTAAATTTGGAAAGTACATCTGGACGTGGCCTTGTGCCAGATTTATCTTCAGAGTGAAATCAAACAACTTTAATAAAAGACCCATACACATGGTAATCCCGACGTAGGAAAGGTTCCCTACATCATTTTCTTGTAACCGTTCCGCTGCTCTATTCATCTCTCGTCAGGCAGATTCTCTCTGCAGCTATCACTGTCGGATTCAGATTCACTTTTCGGGTGTTCATCCATCATCAGACACTCTAGATATAACTGTTGCTACCAGATATTTGCATACTCCTGAAAAATTTATTTCCGTTGACCTCTCTGGGTTTGTAAACAGTGACTAATACGGCTAATAATGCAAGACTCTTCGGTAAATCGAATCGAGTTCTCTCAGTCACTGTGTATTTATCTAAAAATAAATACGCTTAAATTCACCTTCTCTGTCGTGCGCCAACGGCTTCAGGGTAGAATTTCCGACTGACGCGAATTCAGCCGGTTTTCGATTCTAGCCAGAGGCAACCGGACGTCTAGCCATACCGAAGAGCTGTGATACAGCGAAACAGTGTCTGTGGATGACAAAATATATATATTCTTATATAGATAAATTCCTCATCAGCAGCGATCTTCGGGCAAAGATTCATGGACTCTCGATACTGACGGATCCAATAATTATAAATATCTACGCACACGTAATGTTCTTAAAATACGCTGAAATATTTTATAAACTCGAAATTATAATATGATACAATATTGTTGAAACTTGACTAATGCATGGAATAATAAGGCAAACACAAAATGTAGTTAGAATAAAATGTATTGACACAAGAAAGTGTACACAATATTTACATATAGTCTTTTGTATATTCCTGGGAAGACCGTTCCTGGAGAATGTGTTGACTAAGTCGCAGTCGGGCAGAGTCTCTAGTTGGATCTCTTGATTTGCGTCCCTGTCTTCCGGTACCAACCATATTTATATCGTCGGTACTCCGCTATGCAAATTAGGTGGATCCTACCACAACACCCCCCTCCCAAGCCTTGGAATCCCTTTTGGATTTCAAACTGGCTTCCTATATGGGATGGTGATTATGGTTATTTCTTTGTAGATCCCCTTTGCATACTTCATATGTATATGTCAATCTGCTTAATTTTAATATCTTTTCCGTTTTGGATTCACGTCCAATGGGTCCGTGAACTTTCGTTTCCTACCGGATCTTCTCGGTTCAGGAGCACTCTGCGGAGGTTCTACTTGAAAAATATCATACATTACATCAATGGGATCTTCCTCCTCATCTGGTATACTCTCTTCATGCTCTAGAACGTAACATTTTTTGAGTTGGTTCTGGTGCCTTTTATGAGTATTCTTCGGCCCTTTAATTATGTAAATCAGGTCACCGATTCTCTTGTCCACTATGCCTCGCTCCCAGAACTCAACGTTGTTTCTGTAGCACTTGAAAAACACCTTCTCTCCGGCGGTGTATCTTTTTCTAGCTGTATACATAGTGTTCTTTACTCTATTTCTTCCTGGCAAAAGCTTGTCAAACACTGACTTAATTTTCCTAGCGAACATTAGTTCAGCTGGTGCCATGTTTGATTGTGTTCTCTGGTTTGGCGTGATTCTGTATACTTGTAGGAATTGCTGAAGCGCCTTTTCCGTTGGAACTCCTGAGGCTTTCTTCAGAGCGCGCTTTAACGTATCGACAAATCTTTCTGCGAGTCCATTGGATCTCGGATGATACGGCGGCGTCGTTATGTGGTTAATTTGATATAACTCACAAAATTCCTTAAACTCTTCAGAAGTGTATTGTGCACCATTGTCACTCACAATACACTCTGGCACACCGAACCGTGCAAATAGTTCATGCAAAAAAGTTGTTGTGGTATTGGACGTAGGCTTTTTGCAGCGTAGTACTTCCGGCCATTTTGTAAAACTATCTACTACTATTAAGTAGTAATAATCTTCTACTGGACCAGCGAAATCAATGTGTAATCTTGTCCACCGATGATCCGTCTTGGGCCATGGTTTGTGTACTATAGGTGGTGCCTTAGCTGCTAACGCACAACTTTTACATCGATGAACCACGTTTTCGATATTCACATCCATTCCTTTCCAATATACAAAGCTTCGCATTAAGCTTTTTGTTCTATTAATCCAAGGGTGACCCATATGAAAGTCCCGTAGGATTCTTTTCTGCAACTTTTTTGGTACCATATAATAAAATTCCGTCACACATTGAATAAATCTCCTGCACTTTTTGGTCATTTGCTACCATTTTGCTTTCCTTTGATGTAACCGGTAGCTCTTTTACAATGTTGTTTACCATGCTTTTCACCTCATAATCTGCTCTGATAATTGCAATAATTGATTCTTCGAATCTTCTTCTTGATAAAGTATCCGCATGAATTATATTTTTGGATGATAGGTGCTTTATGTGAAAATCATAATTGAGAAGAATGGTTCCCCATCTTAACAGTCGATTTGCCGTGTAAACGGGTAACCCTTTCTTTGAACCAAAAATAGTGATCAGAGGTTTATGATCCGTTTCTAACATAAAATGTCTGCCGTAGATGTATCTATGAAATTTTGTTATGGCAAAAATGATACTCAGCGCCTCTTTTTCTATCTGAATAACTTCGCTCTCCTGGGAGTAATGCTCTCGAAGCATGTGCAATTGGTTTTCTAGAACCATCTGGCATTATATGTTGAATACACGCTCCTACCCCGTATGAACTAGCGTCACTTGCCACTACAATATCAAGTTTAGGATTGTAATGGGTTAAAAAGAGGTCGGACGTAAGAATTTTCTTTATTTCATCAAAGGCTTTCTGACATTCTACCGTCCATTCCCATGCCTTGTCTTTTTTTAGTAGTTCATTCAACGGAGCTCTTAGATTGTACATTCCTTTAATGAACGCTTGATAATAGTTTGCGAGCCCCAGAAAACTCTGTAGTGTCGCCACGTTAGTGGGCGTCGGCATGTCTAATCGCAATGGACCTTTCCGGATCTGGAAATCTGCCATTTTTGTTGATTATGTGACCTAAATACTTAATTTCCTCCAAACCAAATTCGCACTTTGATTCTTTGACTTTAAATCCAAAATCCTGAATCTTTTTAAATACTTGATTGAGGTGCTCTCGATGTTCGTCGACGTTTGCACTCCTTACTATGATGTCATCTAAGTAGGCACACGCAAAGTCTAAATCATTCAACATGACGTCCATCGCTTGTTGAAAAATGGCTGGTGCCACTTTAATACCAAAAGGAAGCCTGTTGTACTTGAATAAACCTCTATGCGTGTTTATCCCTAGTAACTTCGAACATTTCTCTTAGACGGGAATTTGGAGATAGGCATCTGATAAGTCGATTTTTGAAAATATCACTCCGCCATTTAGCTTGTTAAAAATCTCCTCCGGACTCGGTAACGGGTAATGGTAGTCCTTAATTACAGAGTTCAACCCTGTCGAAAAATCAACGCAGACTGATTTGGTTTGATTTCTTTTTTATGCACACAATCGGCGCAGCCCATGAATTAGATTCTACTTTTGAAATAATTCCCATTTTTCCAACCTATCAAGTTCTTCGTTAACTTTCTCTACACTTGCGAAAGGCACGTTACGTTTCTTTTTAAAAATAGGCATAGTATTTTCCTTTTTTTCAAATTTAACTTCAAACTTGTTACATCTTCCAAGACCAGGTGTAAAGGTTTCCGGAAACTTTTTCTTTAATTCCTCTTTAATGTCCTGTCTTGTTTGCGTATTACTTTCTACTTTTCTACAGAATGAGTTTAACGGTTTATCCCACAATTCGAATGTTTCAATAAAATCTGTGCCCAACAAGTTTTCTCCATTTTTTTAACGATCCCGTTCAATTTCATGGGAAGTACAACCTCGCCTTCGAAGTTAATTTCCTTTCCAGTTACCGTTCGAGCGAGTTTCGTTGACTTCATTATTGTAGGTCTTTTTAAAATTTTCCATGTTTTATCGTTCATTATTGTTAAATCTGACCCCGAATAGAGTTGAAATTTGATATTCTTTTTGAATATTTCAATCGTCACATATTTCCTCAAATCTCTATCTGATTTGATATTCGAATTTGTTTGTCTAATTCGGCTATTGAATTTTTTCGTTTTACAACACGATCCTTTGTGACCATTCTTTTGGCACACGAAACATTTATTTCTATATGGGCAATTTACCTCCCAGTGTCTTTCGTTACAACGTCTGCAATTATATGGTGGGACCTTTTTTCCATTCTCGTTCTTTTTATTTTCTTGTCTATTTTTAAAATACGCCGAATTTTTACTCCACTTTTTTTCTGATGGGTAATTTGACTGTTTTTTTATTTTATTAATATAAGCAATGCCAGCTTCTTAGATTTTTTGAGACTTTCTTTAAACTTACGGCCCGTTGACATTCCCTGCTAACTTTTGCAGGGTAAGGTTTTGTTCAGATTCGAGTTTAGACAAAACTCTACGTCTTATTTCGGCACTTACTGGATACCAGCCCTTGAGCAAAAATTAAACACTTGAATTCTTCAACCGTAATCTCTGCCAATCTGAAATTGTCACAATGTCTATTCACTATAGATGCATATGTTAAGTAATCCTGATCGTCGGATTTAGAGACATTCATGCATAACCATCGCTTATGCCAAAGCGACATATTTGCTCCAAACAGCTCTTTTAGCAATTTCACTGTTTCCGAGAATCCCAATTCAGTTTTTCTCGGTAGAATAAAATCTACAAATTTGCTATGTTCTGCTGTACCTAGCTTTCTTAGTAATAGACTGACTTTTCTTGAATTCGACCAGTTTTCAGTGTGTAGAAAATATCTTCATATCGTTTAAAATACGCTTCAAACGTTTTTTCTTCGTCTGGCACATAGTTGAAAGTTTCCAGCGAATTAAATATGGTGTTATTAGAATATGAAGAATTTCCTTCATTTGCCTGATAGTTTTTTAATTTCTCCAGTGTTAACTTTTGAATTTCTAAAAGTCTTTCATCTTGCTTTTCTTGATATTTTTGCAGCGCTATCTGTTCTTGCTGACGTTGTTGACTCATCTGCTGGGATTTGAATAATTCAGATATGACTTTGGATAATTCATCCATCTTTAGCTGATAGTGTTCATGCAACCAAGAATATACTTTTAATTTGTGTATCCACGCATATCATATAAGCTGACCAAAAAAATCGAAACAACGTACGACTTTTTAATTTATGTCTTGCTTTTACATTCACGCCCGTGATAATCAACTTTGGTGGGGGTTTTTTTTTTTTTTTTGTGAACAGAGACCGGACTTTTTTTTCGTTTTCGACTTCTGTTCGCGTATTTTAATGACAACTTCTGATTTTATTATCAGAGGTAATTTGTCACTATATTGTTGGACAAACAAAAAAATAATTTTTTAAAGTTCGTTACCTTTCAAAGTCGACACGGTGTATTTGTGCTCCTTTTACTTCCATGCATGTTTTTGTAGTCGGCCAGTTTTTTTTTCTCTTTTTAACGGGTGCCTCGTTGTAGATAATTTTTTCAATTTAAAATTACCGTTATTTGTTTACGACACCTTTCAAATTTTTCTGAGTGAACGTTCCTTTATGCTTAGTCGTCCTTTAACGAGTTCTACATATCCAGAAGTTCAGAATCCTTTGTCGTTACGTTAAAGTTGGACTTTGAATTAATAATTTTTTTTCAGCCTGGGTTCTTCAATGACTTATCCCAATTGTTGAAAACTCTCAATTATTAATTCTTTTTTTTTTCCGTATGGTTCGTTCTACTTCGTCGCCATTGTTGAAACTTGACTAATGCATGGAATAATAATGCAAACACAAAATGTAGTTAGAATAAAATGTATTGACACAAGAAAGTGTACACAATATTTACATATAGTCTTTTGTATATTCCTGGGAAGACCGTTCCTGGAGAATGTGTTGACTAAGTCGCAGTCGGGCAGAGTCTCTAGTTGGATCTCTTGATTTGCGTCCCTGTCTTCCGGTACCAACCATATTTATATCGTCGGTACTCCGCTATGCAAATTAGGTGGATCCTACCACAACAAATATGAATAAATATGTATTCAATATTTAAAAAATTCTATGAAGGAAAAAATGAAACCATATAATAATAATAATAATAAATTCATCCTAGACACTAAAGAAATGAAAATATTGATTCCATCAGTATCTGAAAAGTCATTTCTCTATTATAGCTAACTCTATTCCTCTTGATCCGACGTAGTTCAACCCAGGTCAGTCTAGTTACGATCGATTCCACTACGACGGTATCCCTTCTCCCCAAAGACGGCATTCAGTGCTCTCCTCCGGATCAGACTTGTAACAATTTCTATCAGCGCTAAGTGATCATATTAATGTGACTAATGAACAATAGGCATAAAGTAACTACCATTAACCATGCTTTGATCTATCGATTAGCCGAGTTGGTTAAACTCTTTGGTGGTGATGTGAAAATGGTAGACGAATGGATAGTTATATTAACAAGATTTCTCATAGTAAAAAGATTTGAAACCAAAAACATATGTTACATTAATTGAATCCATAACAACGGATAAAACATTATTTTTTAAGTCATATGTAACATGATCAGAGTCTCCACAGAACAAAATATTTTCGACTCAAAATTACTGATCAATTTTATTATTTTACAATTGTGCATTTTGATTTTGTTTTGTGTTTATATTTAGTGCGCCCTTTTTAAATTCTGAAATGTCTTTTTAGCTTAATTTTTGTTATATTTTGATTGTAAAATTTGAATACTCTTTTTTCAATTTTTTTAATTTCGATGTGTTCTTTATTTTGTTTAATTCTTTATTTTTAAAGCATTTTGACTTATTTTTTATCTTATTTTCTTGTGCATTTTCTCAACTTCAGTTATTTGTGCACTAATTCCTGCAATGTATCCTTTTCTCGGATGCATTTTTATATTTTCTTGTATTTTTGTGTTCATTTTGTAATATTATTTTCTATTTCTTGGGTTATTTTTATTTTTTTATCTTCCTTGTCCCTGTTTTCATCCTGCATGTGGATATTTGCTAAAAAACATGACACAGACGCACACGAATTTGCACATATTTGATGTAACTATTTTGAAAAATTGTCGTAAGTTATTTTAGATTCAAATCAATGAATATACAAATAAAATCCCATATCATGGTTCCTGCACTCGAATAAACGCTTCATATAGAATGTGGAAGGCTTCCAAATATTTCTAATATCTCATTTATATATTTGTCTCAAGAGGAAAGTTTCATAAAAGGACATTAAAGGGAAATGCATTGTGCTCGAACCTTGGGTAAGTGATAAAGTATTTTCCATAGTTATGAGTGGCTGAAACCTTTGAACGAAAGTAGGACAGATCACCAATTTATACTGGACGAAAAGATTATTATTATACAAGAATTTATAATAGATAATATTATTATACAAGAATGTAAACTGATTTCATATAGAAACCTGCACACCAAGAAGATCTATTCTACATTCTTCAAAAATTGTTGTAATTTTTATTTGTACAAATAGCACATTTCATACATTTTAAGTAGATTTATGTAATTTTGAAATTGTGATTTGTGCAATATGTGAAAGAACGTAATTTTTCACTTAGCACTTATTCGCAGAAAATTAGCCGTGGACTGCAAAATAATAATAATAATAATAATAATAATAATAATAATAATAATAATAATAATAATTAGAGTAAACTAAAAAAAAGTGGCGCAAAGACACTAGTGCATTCTGAAGCAGGTATGTCTTAACCAAAAACAAATATGAGCTGAATATGTTCGCCATGTTTTTGTAATTTTTTCTTGTAATTGTTACAAGAAAAAATTACAAAAACATGGCGAACATATTCAGCTCATAACACCCAAAATTATGAGCAGGTGACACAAAAATGTGCCAGAAAATTTCGGCTAACTTCCATGTACTTCAGCTTATCATTAATTCCCTCATTCTAAACCAACGAGAATCGATTCCATTTTTCTCCTTTACACTCAAAAACACGTCGCAATCTCACTATCAGACAAGGTGTACACATGGACAGGTCGTTAACACGTGTGTCGAAGAAAATTTAAACTCGTTTTCCTTTTTCAGGCCATCATAGTAACATTTATCTCTTAATACTCAACAAAAATTCGAGGTAGGAAAAGACCAAAGACTTCTTATATTTTCTAACTAAATTATCTGGACACTTTATAAAAAAAAAGAGAAACACTGTATACACTTTGCTCATTCTTTATCTTATCATTCTGTTAGATTCCAATCCATATTTGACTCCAAACTTGTAAAATTGCTGACGTCATTCTTGTCAGACACAATTTTAATAGTACACAGCTAATTTTATAATTATATACTTTATACTATCAGTTGATTTTGTAAATTATCAGATTTGTTATTGACAAATAAACCGCTTAGACGTTGTGTATTAAATCTTTTTCTGGTATATGGTAACAACTTTATCAAAAGCTATGTAAGATTTTTAGTACTATCATTTTAAAATGAACAAAATACTCTAATTTCAGATTAAATTTCTGGTATGTCATCATTATTTACATTCGGACTATTGTCTCCATTTTTCTTGTAGTTGTTATCACAATGTTTTGGCCGTTGTGCCTGTGACACTATTTAGCGCTGGTAGCTGGAGAAAAGAGTTAATATATATAAAGATAGACATACCAATCACAGTGAGAAGATTTTATTTTCCAAAAATGTCTAATCATCCCAAAAAACGAAGAATTAACGTAAGCAGTAATTTTTGCGAAAAGGCAATGTGGCAATCTCTGATGGATGATGGCTGTTATGAAAACACAGGAAAAAACAAGTCAGCGAAGATATAATCTGTCAACCGGGAACTGAGGATAAAGATTCTTAAATTTACGAAAAGGCACTATGGTGACCCGACATTGATGGATGACGGGCGTTAAAGGGTATTGGTCATAAAAATATAGACTGAGCAGATCGGCGAATATATTGAGAATAAAAGATTTTTTATATGAGTATAAAGTTCGGGGAATGATAGACAGAAAGGGCCATCTGTTGCATGTCTGATTTTCTGGCAGAACAAAAAATTCTGCGTAAGCAAAATTTTAAGAATGATAATTTATTTTAATTAATGAACACAAGTTAAGCCACACCAAAGCGACCCAGTGGTAGCCGTACTGGCGGGCGCAGATGAAACATTGAGAAAGGTGAAGAAGTTACTAACGCCCATCGAGAGGTGTTAGTGTCAGATGCTAATGAAAGAAGGAAAGATTTTGGGCGGATCGATATCCTGCAACCACTCCTCACAGAGGGAAGTAATTAATTTTCCGAAACCAGACATCAAAGGACTCTGGTTGGATATTAGGGGATTCACCGAAACCCCAAACTTCATCTTGTCCCACACCGGTTTTAAGTCAGAGTCCGTAAATACAAATGCTCACGGGCACTTCGCGAGAGTTTGCCAGAGAACTCGCTGAGAGATTCCACGTGATTGCCTGCCACCGAGACCTCCGACTTCAGCCTTGTGCCAGACAACGCAAAGCAAACAACTACACTCAACCAAGTCAGCAAAACAAACTTTGCCAAATCACCAAAGTGTCACTTCCGACTAGAAACGGATTGGGTCGAGAATTGAATGCAAGCAAGTCTACATTTTAAACCAACTGCTGTACAAAGAACTGATATAAACTTTAATCCGAGCGTCATTTTAATTTATTGCGTCATCACCTTGTTTTGACCAAGCCGGTACGGGGATTCCCGACGACTATTCAGTCTTGGCCACATTATGATCTAAATTACAAAGTGTGATAAGGCGAGACCTGGATTGAAGCGGGCGTTTCACATTTGGACAACCAGAACGGGCTGACGACGCTCACATTTGGTGCCGTTGACAATCGGATTCACCCCGGATTCACCGCGGCAAACCCAAGAATCCAGACAACAAGAAAAGGTGTGAGAACCAACGGTCTTTGGTCATTTTGACCATGCGGTTCCAAACACTATCAAGAAACCAGAAAACAGGAAAGAAACAGAAAAGAAAAGGAGTGAGAACCAACGGACGTTGGTCATTTTGACCATACGTTTCTAAACACTCCATATTTTTTTTCGTCTCTCTACAAACTGAACCGACAGCAACTCAATAACAAGAGACAGATAGGATCCTTTTCGGTTTTTCCCTGAAATTTCTCGATTTGCTGTATTTCTCCCCAAAGTAGATTGAAATTTTCAATTTCTGTTTTGATTTAAGTCGATTTGTTTAATATGATAAACCACGAGCCAGAGGAGCCTGTGATGGTAGAGGTAGAGGATGAGGTGGCGGAGCAACGAATGTCCGCTGATCTGAGAGAATTGTTGGAGGACCCAGGATTCCAGCCTTTGAGCGGGACCCAAAGGAATTAAAAGATTGGTTGACATCAATCGATAAGGATCCAATTATCTCTGGGCTAGCTGATAGAGAAACCAGATACGTAGTGTTCGACGCCGCAGAAGGAAAAGTATCATAGGTGACTCCCAATTGACTTGGGAAAGGCTAGAAGAGTTGTTTGTCGGGGAGTATGCCGACGAGGGGACAGCAATAGAGGCCACGAGGTGCCTCATGAAGTTAACTAAAGAATGAGATCATCGGGGGTTGCGGATTAGAACGGAAAAGCTGGCCACTTTAGCTTTTCCAGAAGAAGTAAAAAGCAACGCCGTGATACAGGCCCAATTGGCCGATTTATACGTGGAAGCGCTTCAGAATGGGCGCATACGTCACGAAGCTCCGATTAAATTGTCGGCGGTCCTGGCCAAGGAGAGCCAGGGAATGTGGAAGAAGGCTAACGGCGAAAAGGCACAAGGACAAAAAAGGGAGGTGGGCAGGCAAGAAGGGGGAAAGGGAAACACCATGTGGAATAAGAAAGTTAAGCTGGAGGAAAAAGAGCCAGGGGAATAATAAGAGATCCCAATAGAAGGGAATGGTCGCTGAGGCACAGATTCTATAAATCCACGCCAGGGATGTATGGCCTAATTTACGGACATGACCACGTGGGCCATAGGGTAGTGGACTGCCCGACGAGGTGAGGATTTTCCCCGAACTTCGACAATGACGAATGCACTAGGTGCGGTCGTCGGGGGCACAAACAGAACCAGGGAAACTGAGGTGGGCCACCCCGGAAATAAATGGCGGGTGGCCCATACAAGGAGGAAAGTTATGAGGTATTGGGCATGTGGTCAGCTTGGCCACTTTGCCGCAAATTGTCCAACTAGAAAGTGCTGGTTTTGTGGGGAGCCAGGACTCCCGAGGAGAAGCTGCCCGCATAGGATTTTGAGGGAAGAACTTAGCAAAACCGAGCCGAGGACACCCCGACGTAAAAGGAAACAAATAGCAACCCCCGTAGTGATAATAATGAGGGATTACTGCTGCCTACACCCATGTCTGGGTGAGAAGAAAACCGCTGCACCAGGAGAAGAAGAGCCAAGGTGTTCTCTTTGCTAACTCAAGAAAGAGAACTTTCTTGTGAAGTGGTAGTGGAAGGATCAGTAGTGAATGCCGTAATAGACACGAGGCGCCAGCATTATTACTGAGAGAAAGAGAATATAATCGGTTGAGGAATCGGGGATGGATCAGGAAGCCGGACATAGAGATCACCCAGGCGGACGGTGGCCCCATGAAGATAAAGGGGTTGGTAAGGCTCTCAGTAAAGTTAAGGAGGAACGCAGAGCATCCAGAAGCTTTATGCAACCACCGATCTATGTGCAGAAATGATTTTAGGTGAGGATTGACTACATCGACACACATTGAATTTAACCCTACTGTGTTGGCATAAAGACGCCATTAGGAAATCCACCTGATAAATCTATGACAGTGGTGGCGGAAGATGATATAAAGCTACCCACTATAACCACAGTATCGAGAAGTTGTAGATTCGTGACAGAGTAAAAGGTGAAGAAAGATATTCTTTAATTAGTCCCAGTAGAGGAAGCTAGCCCTGAGGAAAATGAAGATACTCTGTGTGAGATGGTATTAGAGGCGGCAGAAATAGTGCCTATAATGCTAGTGAACCAGGCCAGCAAGACAGTTAAGGTAAAGAAGGAGGTAGGAAAGGCCTTACCCTTAAGTTCTATGTAGCGAGTAAAGCTCGACAAGAAGGAAAAGGGAGGTTTAAAGCAGGTAGAAGGAATAGAGGACGACGAAATAGTGGCTCCTGGAAGGTTTAGGACCAGAGTGGGAGGCCTGCTGAGGGACAACAGTGATGTGATGGCCAAATAAGACAAGGAGCTGGTAAACACAGTAAAAATGAAAATTGATATAGGTGATCACCCCCAATCAAGTTGAAGCCCTATAGAACGCCCATTCATAGAGGCCCCTGTCGTGGGAAGTGGTCAAGGATTTGTTGAGAACGGGGATAATAGAGAGGCTTGAATTGACCTAGAGCTTCCCCATAGTTGTGGTGGACAAAAAGGGCAGCGGGCACCGGTTTTGCGTAGATTTAGAAAACCTGAGTGCCATTTCCAAACCTTTGGCTGCGCCCCTACCGCTGATAGATGACATATTGGCCCTGTTGGGGAAGGCTAGATACTTCTCCACGATATATTTGAGATCTTGGTAGTGGCAGGCTGATGAGACTGACAGAGAAAAGGCCGCATTTGTGTGCCACCTGGGACTGTTTCAGTTCAAGGTTATGCCATTTGGTCTGATCAGTGACCCAGGGATTTTCCAGCAGTTAATGTCAGTACTGCTGGAAAGAATTGAGAATTTTGCCATGGGTTACCTGGACGATATTCTGCTGTTCTCAGTGACACCAGAACAACATTTTGTTAATCTAAAGCAAGTACTGAGACGGTTGAGAAGACCTAGTTTAAAGTTAAAAATGTCAAAGTGTCAATTCTTGAGGAGTGAGACCAAGTATCCGCGCTTTATCATAAGCGGAGGGGGTATTAAGGCCGATTTGGATAAAGTGAAAGTAATAAGGGAAATGCCTGAGCCAAAGACAGCGAGACAAGTGCGAGGGCTTATAAGGGCGATAGGGTACTACAGACGTTTTATCCCGGCATTTTCCAGGCTAGAAACCCTTCTGATAGCCTTGACGAAAAAGGACGCCAGGTTTAGGCGGACAGAGGACTGCCAGAGGGCGTTTGACACCTTAACGGAGCAGCTGTTTGCTGTTCCCTTGTTGATATATCCAGATCTCAGTAAGCCAACGATCCTATATACAGATGCCAGTGAGCGATGGATAGGAGCAGTCCTTACTCAGCCATGTCCTGAGAAGGAGAGTCCAGTGCCCGGTATACCGGAGGAAGTACCAGTGTACTTTCTGTCACATAAGCTCTTGGAGACACAACAGAGATAGCTAGTGATAGAAAGAGAGGTATACGCTATTGTGAGAAGCATACGCTTCAGAAGTTAAATTATTACTTAAATGGACGATGTTTACTATCAAGACTGACCATAGGCCTCTCTAGTATTTACTGGAAGCAGAGTGGACAAACAAGAAAATACAGCAGTGGGAGCTGAAACTAAGTGTGTATAACTAAGAATATTTGGCGGGAAAAGATAACACTTGTGCCGATTTGCTCTCTAGGATACCCAAACAGCTAGAGGGGGAATCTGTGAGTAGATTCAGGGATAGACGATAGGGTTTACCAGATTGGAGTAATTAACTCCAACAGGTTGAAGGATCACCCTGTATTAGAAACGAATGAGGAAAATGACCCCCACTGGACGGAAGAAATTGAGAAGGGGAAGGTGGATAGCGAGATAGCCGCCCTTAGAGATAAGGTAGAGGCAGGAGATACCTCCAAGTATGCAATACAGGAAAGGTGGCTATATTATCTCTCAGAGAGAGATAAAGTTAGACCCAGGCTATATGTGACCAGGAGTTTGAGGCTGGAGATATTGGAAGCTGGGTCATATGTGGGTTAACATAACCTATGACCTGACAGGAAGAAAGTATTACTGGCCCAAATTGTACAGTGAGGTCACTGACTATGTTCAAGGTTGTTTAGTGTGCTAAACACAGAATAGAAAACGAGAAATGGCGCCACTAGAGGGGATAGATGTCACATATTTTCCATTAGAAAAGATAAGTATCGATGTGTCAGGACCGTATGGGGATACCTCAAGGGACAAAAATTGGTTGACAAATTGGCCCGAGGCATTCGCCGTACCAGATAAAAGTGCTAAAACTGTAGCCGATTTAATAAGTGAAACTTTCCCTAGGTACGGTGCTCCTGTACAGTTGGTTACAGACAATAGGTCTGATAATGTGAATAACATAAAGGAGGACCTGATAAGTCTGAATGTGGTACATATAACGACGTCTCCCTATCACCCCAAGGTCACGCTAAGGTGGAGAGATCCCACAAAACCTTAGGAGATGTATTGGCCAAATTAGCGAGAGAAATACGGAGAACTGGGACCTGACGCATGTCCTGGCAGCTGTGAGATTCACAATTAATGAAGCCTCTAGATTTTTGCCATATATGTTGTTTAGCAGAGACGTGGTCTTGCCCGTGGATAATCTATTGAAGCCTCGAGAAAGTATATATCATTGATAGAACAGTAGCATAGGTTGTTCGTACAGGCCAAAAGGAGAATAAAGAGAGCACAGAAGAGGTGAATGCAAGAAGGAAAGTAGTAGAATTAAGGATTGGGAACCCTGTGTGCTACAGAATTCGCCTGAAGAAAGGAAAGCTGGATCAAAGATGGGAACCATACTATAGAATAGTAGAGAAGACGAGTCCAAAAACTGGGATCAGGCAAACAAGGAAGATTCATGCCAATGACCTAAAGATGGCCGAGGTAGCTAATTGGGAAATAAGTGAACCAAAAACCAAAAAGGCAAGAACAAGGAAAGCGACACTTTTAGAGCTGGAAAAGATAGAAACGGACGGAGATTCTGGAGAGGAAAAAGATAGAGATATAGGTCGGCAGCCGGTGAAAGCTGACCATTGCGGTCCGGACAAGGCGGTTCGAGTGCCATAACGGGGCCCATCAGCGGCGACCAGAGGCGTTCATTCGTCGTCTGTGTCGGGTAAACGGCCACTGGGTGTCATCGCTCCGCTCCCACGTCCCCATAAGACAATGAAAAAAGCAAATATCCCTAGTGGTGAAGTTCAGGGTTCCGAGTAGGAAGAATCGAACGAGTCGGAAGAGGAAGATGAGATTCCCTTTTCCCAGCTCAGAGAAAGGAGGAATGAAGAAAGGCTAGAGGTTGAGCCAGAATTACCCCTTAAGAGGAGATTAAGAGGAGCGGGGAAGACCAAATCTCACTAAGAAAATATGGCTGTGAAGAGGGCTTGGATAGGTTCGGTGTCAGTGCGCAACGACGCCGGGTTCGTTGGAAACCCTATCCAGTAACTAACGGTGGGGTTGGTTGAAGAGGATAGAGGTGTGGATAGCTCGTCACGGAGGGCGAAGGAAATTACTTGTTGGTGCTGTTGTTGGTCTACGCATGGGCTCGTGTGTGTCCGGTGGTTGTGTTAATGAAATACGACCTTTAGGGCGAAAGAACCGCATATCTGTCTGAACCAATCAGCCTACTAAAGGTTGTATTGAACGAAGAAAGGTTAAAAGTTGGAAAGAAGGAAGTAGTGGGGGTTCTTCAGAATAACTAAGTATAGAAATAAACAAATAAAGAATGTTTTTGGGAATAAAAACAAGGGAATCTTGTTATTGCAGGAATTGCCAATATGAAGGGAGGATACTATTGATGATGACGATGATGATGTGGAGGGGGAGGACAGGAGCTTGGAAACACAGCCGAAATAAAATCTTTAAGAAAACAAGTGAAGTGATAATAACGAGGTCAAAATGGTTAGTCGCCTTTCTGATAGATTTGATACGAGTTGCTACTGAATAAATTGGAAAGTGAGATAAAAGAGCTAGGTATAGCCAGGGTGAAGGTGGCACAAAATTATCCCAGAGAAGGAAAATATCTAAAACTATTATACTCCCTAGAATTGAAGACGACTATAATGGAAGCCCAGTGGAAAGATACAAGGAATTACCTGAAAGGGATTAAACTACTGCTAGCGAGAGAAAAAAGTAGTAGTTCCCATTGTTGGAAAAGAGTTAAATGTCCTGTTTGGAACGGTAACTGAAGATGACGTCAAGGTCTTAAGGAGAAAACTGGGAGAAGTAGAGAAGGATCAGATGATCCTATCCCGCGTGGCAAGAGAAAGTGTATCGATACTGAACGTGACAAGGTTAGAACTACAAAAGAATAGGGCCAGTTTCAATTGGTTGATAGATAACCTGAGAGAGCTAAGATAAGAAATAGGTAATAATTCAGAGGCTGTGATAACCGAATTACAAGGATTGAGTGGGTTTATACAACAGTATTTCCAGTTAATGACTATTACTAATAAGACAGACTAGTCAATCCCTGACTATTTTGTTAGAGCATGTTAGAGCTCAATTGGATAAGCTATCATTAGGACACCTGTCTCCAAGCATAGTGACCCCTTGGCACTTGAAGGAACCGTTATTAAAGATACAGACATGAGGTTACCGGTGGACACTACCAAGGAATTATAGAAATATTATTAATATGTGTTACCTTGTTAGAGAATAAGAAGTTGTTGTTCTTGATGTCCATTCTGTTGTTGGACAGGGGGAGTATTTTTGAGATATACCGAGTTATAAATTTACCTATTCCCTGCCTTCGAGTAAATCAGGGCTTAGGAGCAGTGGCGAGATACCATATTGATATAGAGTATGTAGCTTTGAATTCAGCTAGTTTATGATGCTGACAGCAGAGGAAGCAGGGAAGTGTAGAGATGATGCCTTGATAATATGTGACAAGTAATCACCGGTTCTGTGTACTCGAGCTGTTTGAAGACAATAGAGAAGGGATTAAGAAAAATTGCCAAGTGGAGGTGTTAAAAAACACAGTGTTACCACAAGAAATGAATATATCTAATGGAATGTGGCCAGTGGCCGTACAGAAAGCAATTGGTTTATCCAGGGTGTTTCGGGAGGGGGGAATCTACTGGGACACTGAGGGTGGAACTGCCATTGTCCTTAATAAAACTAACCCTAGGGTGTTCAGTATTTAGGATATCCCTACCCCATATTACCAGGCCGAAGAGAAATATGAAGAGAAAGATTCAATTATGGGGATAATTATGTAATTGCACAGAATTATGGGAACCAGTAGTGAGCGAAATTTCCTGAAGTGACTCTAGACAAGATGCCAAGGTTATTAAAGCCCATAGAAAGAATTAGTGAAGGACAAGTTGGGTGTGTTGGGAAAGGAAAATATGGCATGGAAGAATGATAAACAAATAATAAACTGGTCGACAATGATAGGTCCATTGATAATTATTGCTGTGATAATAGCAGCGATATGGAAATTCGGAATTCATTTCTTACTATAGTAGGAAATCAATTAATGATGTTTTGGCGACCATGCAGCGACTCGGGGGGGGGGGGAGAATTGCATTGAATCCGACACGTGTTAAAGAGAAACCAAAACCTCCTATTGTGGAGAGAAGAATGGTAACCAAGAAAAGCAGGTCATAGAACAAGCACGCACACACACACACACACACACACACACACACACACACACACACACACACACACACACACACACACACACAGAGACACACACACACACACACACACAGTTAAATAAACATTGTAAAAAAAAGAAATGTTTTTAAAAATGATGAAGAAAGACTTTTTAAACATTACTTGAAAACAGAAGAGACTTTTTAAACGTTGCATGAAAACAGATGAATAAGAAAAGACTTTTTTTAAAACGTTGCATGAAAGGAGAAAGCTGTTTTAAATGTGGTATGAAAAAGGATAAAGACTTTTATGGAAAAACTGCATTACAAACAATTGCATAAAAACAGCATATAAAAATGATTTTGTAAAAAGCATATGTAAAATATCTGCAAATGTATGAGATTAGTTATTTTCAAAATGTTTTTTATCGTATTTTAAATGTTGTACTTTGTAAGCTTTAAAGGAGTAAAATATAGAAATTAAAACTATCCGTAATCTGTATTAACAACATTATTTTTGCTAAAAGAGGATCCCAACAAAAGAAATACAGTCGTCCAGGTTTTTATATTAAAAATTCGAACGTCCGAATTCCAAACAATAATAAAATAAAAATAAAGAGATTATACTAATCAAATCATTTGTATTTACAAACCTGTGTACATGAATGCAAATGAGTTAAAAAGAGGTAAAAATATTCTTTAGTTGATTTAAAAACTTTGAGTAGTTGGTACACAGAAAAAGACTTTTAAACAGTTGGTTCAAAAAAGTTTTTTTTTCGTTAGCGAATCGTCTTTGTTGTTGTTGTTGTTGTTGTAGATGATTCGTTTGAAGTTACCGACACATATTTTCTTCAGCACGCGCGGAAGAGTGGAGAGGAAAAAGCAATGTCGCTACGTTCGAACGGCTCAGAGACAGTCTTTTCTCCACCTGTGGCACAATGACAAAGATGGAGAAGAGGGATGCTGATATTCAATGTTTTAACATAGGTAATCACATTCACTGACCTAATAAATCGTCATTGTTTCATTCACCATAAGTTCAAACACTCTCTTCTCTTATAACGATCAGCAAAACAACGCAAGCGAAGGAGCGCCAAGATCTTGTGAATTTACTTTTTGGGGGAAGGGGATTTTACATATATTGGTCAATAGGAATCAAGCTTTTCTAGCACCTAAAAAATTTGGCTGAATCCGAATTTTATGACCCCATTAGGAATAAAAAGGACTGCTATCAGCAGTTTTGACGGAGGGAAGAGAGTTGAAAAGAAAGCGACAGAGTGTCAACTTCGGCCCGGGCAGTTTTCACAAAACATCACATAAAAGAACAGTCCAGTGAGAGGTTATAAAACTGACGTGAGAAATCCAAGGCAAATTCGTACAACAAATTTTACACCCCCAGAACCTACAAGAATTTGCCTACGTCAAATCCCCTTCGAGCTGAGAACTCCTTTGCAGAGCTGTTACAACAGAGGTCGGTGTCTTTTAAAAGATTGTGCCTTGTGCCATATTGTGAATCCTTTTACTCCGAGTTTTCCCTTATTTTTTGTATTTTTGAATGGATGTATTTTGTATACGAATCTGTTGGTCTTATCAACATTTTTGGTGACTTGTATTTTCCCTTTTCTGAGTGTAATCTTTTTATTGCCTTCTGAAAGTGTTATCCTGCCCAAAGAGGGGAACAAAAGGAAATTTTTGTGCAACCCTTGCTTTGTACTTTTCCAATTTGTAATTGTAAATAAATGCGCAGTGGTCGTTTTGTTTTTTAAGTTCGCCTATTTCGAGAGTCTCAGCTAATTTTGTGTCTGACATCAAAACTTGGAGCTGGTAAGAAAGCAAAATGTGTTATATTTTGCACAAAAAATGTTTTGTAGCATAATTTTTATACATGTTCTCGATGAAAACTCTAAATTAATACCCATATTTACAAATCATGGGGAAAAACACGATTATTTATATTTATGGACTTCCTGATTGAAATGAAGTGATATACAATATATTTTATGCACAGTAAATAATATGACAACAGTTGTGTTAGTATGAACTAATATGCAGAAAAATTAACCGAGGGAAAATGAGAACATGTAAAAAAAATAAAATAAAAAATAAATACAAAGTTAAACATTCCCACAACACCCAAGAACGTGGCCTTCTATCAGAGAGTAGGAGGAGGAAGTGAAAACTTGAAAATGGGGGGTGCTAAAAAAGAAAACGGACCAATGACCATGTATTCCCTAGCCAATTTAAACTGATACAGAAATTAAAATAAAGTTAATTCTGTTCTAACTTGGGTAGGTGGTCTTATTTTTTAAGAGAGCATGTCTTCAATTATTCATTGACACACTACAAGACCCCTGTGACCCCAAAGGAGTTGAAGCAAAACTCTATTTAGCTTGGTTAGGTAAATGCGAGTGAAGTGCCGAAAGTCGGTAAAGGATGAGGGATATACGAGGAGCACATATCTGCGCTCTCCTTCAAAGAAAGATTTCTTTGCAGCAACAGCTCAAATGCCGCTACAACCTTTTCCAAATATTTTTAATCATTTCACCCCAAGAAAGGTAACAAAGCCACTAAAATGCAAAGACTTACTGAGTGTGAAATAATATTATTAAGGAGAAAGAACAATAAAATAACAGGAATTAAGTAGACAAAAGATAACGATTGATATTATATTTACATTTTTGAAGATCAAAGTTTACTGGAAAGCAAGATACCCAAAGAGAGTTCTACAAGTGTGTGAGAAGAATCTGTTAGCACAGTACTTTCAACTAGTCATTCCAACTGTAATATGAGATTTAACTTTCAATATAGTACAGCGATTAAATTCGTAAAGTCGAGGTACCACAGAGGAAGCCTTGTCGAATGGGTAAAACTTGAAAATATTTATAGAAATGGCAGAGGGAAACTACATTCGGTCTTTTCCCGTTCACATTCACCATAGTACCCGATGTTGGACACGAAAGGTGGATCCAGGCGCAAACATACGTCTTGAATCCTGAATGAAACATCTTTATAGCACAAGTAAATTCAGGAGATAATAGAGGGTCGAGCACAACCTGCAGTTAGTTTGCCAAAACTTTGGCCAAAATTTTTAACTCTGCATTAAGAGCCGGGAGCCACTATGGTGAAATTTTGAGAAATACTCCACTGTTCCATCGAGTAGGTAAAAATCAGAGCAAGTAATGGGCTCAAATATACTTCATACTAGAGTACGAATCCGAAGAAATGCTTCTGGAAGTAGTCATGAAATTTCTTACATATTTTTATAATCAAAGTTTGCCCATTCGACCATGTTAGACTGGTGATATACCGATCAATTCTTCCGCGCACAATTTTTTTTTTTTTTGGCAGACAATCTATTTTATCTCAAATTCCCGCTCCCTAGTGTCTTTAGGCAAGATGTCTAAATTAACAGCCCGAGCTTCATCATTCTTATCTAAATCTTGATATACTCTATCAGCAATAATCGTTAATGCATTAGCAGTTGACCTAGAGAAGTGAAGGCTATATTTCTTATTTTACATGGGAAGACGATGCGATGTAATGTGATTAACTAATTCAGAGTTGATTATGGCCTCTAGTATTTTGCCAAAAGAGAGAGTCGATAGTTGGAAGGATCAAACGGTTCACCCGAATTCTTAAAGACTGTAAATACAGAAGACGATTTCCAACAAGCTGGAAGTCGGGAAGCAGAAAGGCATGTATTGTAAAGTTTAGAGGGTACAGGAGCCAATTAATGAGCACATTTCTTAATGACTACTGCAGGGATATCAAAGCTTTTTTGTATGTTACACGCGCTTATTTGGCTATTCAGTTTTTTCTTATGCTGTTAAAATCTTTAATAGTTTAATGATATTAATATCTGGTTTCATGTTAAAGCTACTGTTAACATTTGCTGAATAGAGACTTTACAGAAATGCTAGTTTTGGATATGCTATTTTATAACTGCATGTAGTAGATTTAAGAATAAAATCAATCAGCAATTTTACTACAGGATAAAATGCTTCTCTCTTAATTTTAAGTGGCTATTTGTACTTTTGTGCATACACGCGTTTCTTTAGCTGTTATGTGAAGGGGTCGTCCATTATATTTGATGGAACGTTCCGTTGTGTATTAGTGGATTATCAATCACATAACATATTCATAAATTCTGTGTTACTAGATCCGCTAAATCAAGTCAACGGAGTGTGAAAGGGAAGAATTAATTTGAAATTCTATTCTCCAACCCGATTAACCACATTGAAAATTTCGAGTGTATCTGACATCGTGCAAAAAGATACAGGAACTGCGGATGCTTGATACACAGCTGGAAAATAGGTCGAGAATTACATGAGTGAAAAAATAAAAACAAACATGTACAAAGCGCGTATCGAACTAGGACCCACGTGGCTTAGTTATATGGCAAAGCATAGCACTAAACACTAGCAGATACGAAGTTCTTATCACGGTGTATCGTTTAGAATGAATGGAAGAAAAATTGAAAGTCGAACATTTTACAACTTTGTTTTTTTCCTACGACGATGACATGAAACGATTTGTACAAAATCATAGGATAAATATGACGATTCACAATGTTCATTTTATTTGTTCAACTTTAGTATGGATATTTAGAATAATAGAGCAAATGGTGTAAATTTTCCTCAATACTTCTGAGGCAAATCAACTTGTTTGTACACGTATGGCAGAATGAACAGTTATGGCAGCACTCTAATTTCCTTTATATAACAGTATTTTGGAAGAGATGACAATAGAAATTTCAAAAGTTCAATTGTTTTTTTTGCACAGCAAACACACACACACACACACACACACACACACACACACACACACACACACACACACACACATATATATATATATATATATATATATATATATATATATATATATATATATATATACTATCTATATTTCTCATCTTGTTTGTCTGTGTGTCTGTCGTGGGCGTTGTTACTTCGCCCAGGCTGCATTTCTCACTTGATTTCGATGCGGTTTTCACAACAAGTTTGCAAATGGCTGCCGTAAGGACATGATGGAGCCCGATTTTTGAGTTCGGACTCAGGTTCCGAAAAAATCGATAATCGAAAAAATCTGCTTACAGAAGGAATTATCGCATTTCAACCAAATTTGACACCCTCTTAGAGTCTACCATTAGAAGTGTTGTCCAGAAGTTTCATGACCACGGACCCCTAAACAGCGCGGAAAATCGATAAAACCCAAAAAACGATACACCCAGAACCGCATGTCGGTTTTAGCGAAAACCGACCGGATTTATGAAGAGGCCATTGGGATTCACCATGTAAAGTTTCAACTCTAAGCGCCCCCCAAACAGAGTTCAAATCGACAATCAGTCAACCCTTAAAAATGTTTTTCCGGTTGGGTATTTCCTCAATGCAGATTAATTTAAGGTCACGCTATGCGCGGGAAGAAACAGGTCAGTGCGTGCAGTGGAGTGGAAGAAAACATTTGAGCTCAAATTCTGGAATGGGTGCAGGGATAAAAAGGTCGAATTTCAATAAATTCGGCTTTTTTATCCCTGCTACCAGCCACAAATGACATATTCGACTTTGTCAACACTTTTGCTTTAATCGTCGCATCTTACCAAAATATGTACTTCCTTTATTTGCGTCTTTACTGAAAAAAAAACCTGCATACGTGCTGAGTGAAAATCGTTCCGCCCTCAGCAGTCCATTTTCCAATTCTTTAAAACTTTTCCCCTAGCTCAAGCCGCATCCCAGACCTGACGAGGAGTTTTTGCGATAAAACAGCAGGGCTTCCTCCCAATCCATTCCAAACAGCAAACAGTTAGCGGCTTTTTGTTGTCGCACAAACCTTCATTGCAGCTCCTTGCATTCTCATCGCCGGCATCACGTGCGTTAGAGCGTTTACGGCCAAGCCTTGCGCTTGCCAAATCATGCGCGCGCGTGCGTGAATGCGCGCTAGCATCTTCCCTTTTGCGTGAGCTCATTCATTGGTTTAAGTCATGGCCATTGTCCAGGCTACACCAATCAATGACAAGTCACGCTCCCTTTAAATACCTTCAGCGCGGCTGCATCCGCACTCACGTCTTGATTTGATCGCCATTAACGCACTGTCCTTGGATTAATTGACAGCTTCCTGCTACCGCAAGTTACCTATTTGCTTAAACGTTTACATTACCCATTTTATCTCCGCGTGCTGCCTCTACTGCGCAGCCCAGTCCATCTTAGCGTTCCATACCTATTTCTACCTTTTCGTACTTTAGTTTTGCTATTAGACAATTAACTGCTGTCGCAAGTTACTTATTTACTCAATCGTTTGCCCAACCTATTTTACCTCCACGTTACAGTTTTCACTGTAAGTTGAAGTGTACTGCCTTTACTACGTAGCCCAGTACACCTCAGTACTTCACTGCCTATTTGCTTAAACGTTTGCATTACCCATTTTATCTCCGTGTGCTGCCTTTACTGCGCAGCCCAGTCCATCTTAGCGTTTCATACCTATTTCTACCTTTTCGTAGTTCAGTTTTGCTATTAGACAGTTAACTGCTGTCGCAAGTTACTACTCTTCTGCCTTTACTACGCGGCCCAGTACACCTCAGTGTTTCACTACTTTTTAACCTTCAACGCTTCAACATTTTGGATTCGTAACCTCTTCCTACAGCGACGTTTTCGTGCTGCCAGAAAGCACGGCCCATAGCTAGAAGTTTTTTCCATACCGCTCCACTGCATTTTTAGTTTTCGTATACAACGAGGTTGCACCGCTTCAGCTTCGGCATCAACTTCTATTCGCATTCTTACACAGCATTTCTAGAACTCTTCTAATGGCCCCTACACGAGAAACATCCGCACGTCAGCAACTGAAGACACCTAACACTGTTAACGTTACACATGCAGAACAGACGACTGCGGAGGAGCACATAATAATTCCGGTTACAGATGATCATATAGCGTCTACTTCAACCTCTGCTTTGCACTCTTCTGCGTGCCGTGGCGATGACCAACCCGGCAGCTCTGCAAAGGCTGCAAAACCACCCAGGCGAGGCAAACCTTAGCAGGCGTTCGAAAAAAGCCTCACTGGCTAAGGGGAAACGGGAGCAGGATTCCATTGAGTGCGCCTCCTTGGGGAAGAAACGGCTGGCATCTACTTCAACCTCTGCTTTGCAGTCTTCTGAGTGCCGTGACGATGATCGACCCAGCAGCTTTGCTAAGCGTGCCAAAATACCATGGCGAGGCAACCTTAGCAGGCGTTCTAAAAGAGCCTCTGCGGCAAAGAGAAATTGGGAGGAGGAAACCGAGGGAGAGGCCTCTTTGAGGCTTTCCAGTCAATCTCAACGGAGGCAGTATGTTTTGTCACATGAAACGCTTGGTGAGCGTAACTACCGTTTGTACTGCAAATGAGTTTACACATATTCGTTGAAAAGTAAGAGGAAACTACCTAAATGTACGATTTTTGAACCAAGCACGGGCAACGCCGGGCCATGCTGCTAATATATATATATATATATATATATATATATATATATATATATATATATGTATATATTGTGTATATTTAGGAACCATATTTTAATTCATACAGGTCTGGTTAAATAATTTAGACAACATGTCGATTAGTTTTCGTTGTGATCCTTTCAAGATCGTGGATTCATTTTTGAAATTGGTAAGAAAATGCTAAAAATTTTCTTTCAAATAGTTTTTATTTTCCCAAGTACTTTCAATCTGATCTGAGACCATCTTCAAGGGGTTACGTTGTCTGTGAGTATGTATATGTGTTTCTGTAAAGCATTTCAACTGTTCATTATTACTACTTATGCAGCATCCTAGATTTCGAAGTTCAAAGTTCACGTTTTTTGTAGTGGGGAGGTGGGGAGTCCAGTATACTTGGGAAGTAACTTTTCCATTCTTGCTCATACATATATAATTTGAAGCCCTTTACATAAGAGAATTATAGCCCAAAATAATATGAGTATAGTAACAAAGTCCTTAAATACTGATAAAAATATATAATAATCAGGGATAAACAGCGCACCCCACAGATTAGCAAAAACCATAGCAAAATTAGAAATTGCCAATAGGGGAATGAGAGATTGCTGTCAGTTTTATATTACTGATGAGTTCTGAGACGCCTGCCAGTATCAATTGGTTCTTTTCCTTTCAGCCAACGGGATTTGATTTTCTCGTTCTATAGAACTGCAAGCAAATTCACCGGCTTTCGTAACCGACAATTTTTTCAAACCAATCTTTTGCAGATTAATTTCATATTTGTTAAGATTATCATTTTATAAACAGGAACATTTCACAAATGAAATGTGTATGAGCACATACATATGCAGAGATAAATATACACACAAATATGTGGTGAGCGCTGAAAAGTTATTAAACCGATTCACTTCCCAATATTTCAATGACAAAACATAAGAATACTGATTTTGGAAACTGAATTAAGCCGAGAACTTTTCAAGGCACATATCGTGCGTAAATGTCTGTAAGTCAATGGAACAACGCCCTCAAAAAGGTACATAGTAAATCAAACATTTAAACACACACGCACACACAAATAATACACTTAGACACATGAGTATATATAAAATTGACTTTTGTACAATAAATTTCCAATTCCTAAGCTCGAATATGTGATCAATGTTCATGTATTTTCAAAATATATGCCTTATTTGGTTTATATGGAGGAAGGGTTTAACACACCATTTTATTTCGATAAAGTTTTCGATTTCATTTAATAGACTACAGGTTTAGGTACATTGAAATAGTCTTTAAAACCCTCATCTCTTGCACTGCTTATTGTACACAAACATACGTATTCTAAAATATGCACAATCTTAAATATCCATATTACTATGTAAAATTACATACAGAAACAAGAGAAGGCTATTGAATCTTTGGATTGTTGTTACATGTGCTTCCAACTTTCACTAATAAACTCAACCAGTTATCTCTTTTTTCTTTATCGTTCCTCTTCCTCTCATTACTGTTGCTTTCTACATAGAATTTCTGGTAGTATAGATAAAACCGTCTTTCTACATGCCACTGACCTCGCTGACATCCAGGCCTTGAATTTCTCAATTGCTCAATCTCTCACTCAAATAGCAGACTTCCCCATGTCTTTCCAAGAGATAGATAGATAGATAGAGAGAGAGAGAGAGAGAGAGAGAGAGAGAGAGAGAGAGAGAGAGAGAGACTACGTTTTTCAAGAAGGAAGAGTTGAAAAGGGGAAAGAAAGCGAAAAATGAACACGAACAGGAAAGATGATTTCAATACCAAAAGGCGGAAATCGCTTCTACTTCCTTGCGGCAACTCACCCGGTCAGGGAGGCGATCATATCTGTCATGGCGACAGGATCAGCTACTAACCACTCGTGGAGCGGGACTCGGGGTAAGAGAGTCGGTATTTACTTTGGACCCCCACTGGAACAAAAATATGACACAAGGTCATTTTAATGTAAGAAACCTGAGTGTTTCCACCCAGGCCACTGGTCTCTTTCCGATATTAACTGGTCAAAGCCAGTTGGAAGTGGGAGAGGAGTCTGACAAATCAGCCTCACCTCATCTGAAGAGTACGTCATTGAGAGGTAGCACGTTCCGAATCAATTGCCAGCTAAGCGAAAACTCAGGGTTGCTCCCAAAATCGAGCCCTCCGTCAAATTCGCGGCGTAGGAAAGTCAATCTTGAGGTATGGCGATGACTAGCCAGGTGTGGCAATCCTAGCCCCATATGAGACGGATGATGGTAACAGTCTTCGTTACGGACCCAATGTTTGCGACCACAACACAAGAGGGTGACCAACAAACGCTCGATCGCATCCATATGAGTCCCGCAGGAATTACAGTCAAGCAGTTAAGGATGAGGGGCAAGATGTAAGTGGCACACACCGCAGTCCTACCCTTTAAGGACAGTTTCCATTGGAGCCAAGTCTGGGCAGACACTCCGACCTTTGCCTGTACTTCTGACCAATTCTTCTCCAGCTGGAGCCCAGGCCGGAGCCACACTCTAAGAATGCGGACGGGACCATCAGTCCAACCAAAGGGCCCCGGAAGTGAGGGCCCATTTCAGACACCTAACCGCAAGCCGGAAGACTTGTTACAATTAATTTTGGCCCCCGTCACCTTCTCATATCGTTCAAGCGCCTTCTGTACCACCTTAATGTTACGACGGCACGACACGAAAATGGATATGTCATCGGTGTACGCAGAAACCCTAGCTCGAGCTCAATCAGAGAAAACAGCGATTCCGCCCTGTCCCTAAACCAGCGAAGAAGGGGCTCCAACGCCAAAGCATAAAGTAGGGGCGACAGCAAACAACCATCACGAACCAATTTGATAGCGCAAAAGCCATCGATTGCTTCCCGTTCACCTGTACCACGGCACTGGGGGAGCGATACAGGCGGTAGATCCACTTGCATATGTTGGGTTCGAATCCGGCGGCCTGCAGGACAGCAGCCAGGTACTGATGGTCGACCCTCTCAAATGCCTCGGTCTGATCCAAATTGATCAGCGCTGCTTATTCGTCGTCTTTTGGTGCGGATCAGATGCAGGTTGCTTTGAATTTTTCATCCCCTCAAAGCACAATGCTCGGGCCCCACCAACAAGCTCGCGACAACTGACTGCAACCTCTCCGTCAGGATCCTGGCCAAACTCTGTGTTTAGCAGAGTTATTGGCCTGTAGTCACCTAAGTCCCGCCTAACACACTTGCCCTTTTTCAACAGCGTGATCACACCTTTGGAAATGCGGCCGGGGATGGACTCCTGCCGGAACCACTGTCAAAATCGGGACAAAGATGTGCGATAGCCTCAAGTATATTTCGTAGGACAGACCATCAAGTCCCGGAGACTTGCCCCTGCCGACCCTCTTCAGTGCCAAGTGAACTTCGCTTTCCGTGATCTCACCCTCGCAGATAGCCGCTACAGTCGGTGAAAGACGAAGAAAGTCAGCCAAATAGCTGCGAAACTTGTCACTGCTGAGATCAGGCTCCTTGGTAAAACGGCTCTCGAAATGCCGCCAAAGCAACTCGCACGTGTCTTTGGTCGACCTCAGAGTACGCTCCTCCGGAGTAAGGACCTCACGAATGTATCAATCGGAATCTTGACGGATCTCTTCCTTGTGCAATTCTGCGCCCATGTTCACAGATTCGTTAGACATCTTGTTTAACCTATGTCTAACTACCTGGTAGTGCTTGCTAGCTTCACGCTGGAGTTGCAGTTTAAGTTTTTGTTTATTATGAACGTTGTTTTGGGTTTTTTAGAAGTGTAGGAGTTTCCTTTTATAGTGATGTCACAAACCCCACACCTTTTTTTGTTGCATTTTGTGACTCCCTGTATTGTGTGTTGGGTAAATTTAGATGAGGTTAATATGTGTTTTAGGTTTTTAGATTGGCGTTTGCTTTTAATTATTTTGGTTGTTTTTAGTATATTATTCAGTTTATTATTCTTGCTAAGTAGGTATAAATTTTTTGTAATTTTTGTGAATATTTCTGGATTGTTTTTGTTGTATGTTGTATGCTAGAGTTGGTTCGACGTTTTTTTTATTTTTATTTCTAAGTTGGTCTAGAGGGATTTTTTTTTGGGAGTTCAAAACCTTTCTTTATTAGTGTTGTGGGGTAGCCTCGTTTTTTTTTAGAGTTTTATGTAGTTCTTCTAAGCGGGTTTTTCGGAAGTGTTTATCAGTCACTATAGTAGAAACCCTACGTTCTAGGGAATAGGGGATGGATTTTAGGCAGCTTTTAGGGTGATGGCTCTTGAAATGAAGGTATTGTTGGGTGTCTGTGGGTTTGTGGTAGATATCTGTGATTATATGGTTGTTTTTATTTCTAATGAGTATATCTAAAAATGGTAATTCGTTAAAATTATATTCTTGCGTGAATTTGACTTTTGGGTGTAAGTTTTGAAGTAGAGTGTGAAATTGGTTAATGTCGCCCCATGAGGATTTCCAAAAGATGAAGCAATCATCTAAGTATCTTTTCCAAGATTTAGTGAATTGGGTTTTTATATTTGCCCCATATATTTGTTCTATCTGTTCATAGAGGTTTTCTTCTAGGTAAGCTAATGTTAGGGTGGCATATGTTGGAGTCATTTTTGTTCCCATTGCTGTACCGAGGGTTTGGATATAGTTTTTGTTGTCAAATTCAAAGGTGTTATTGTTTAAAATTAGGTCTATACTATCGATAATGAACTCCTTAATGAATGTGGGATGTAGTATTTCTGGATGTTTTTCAATCCAGAATGAGATTGCTTTCTTTCCTAGTTCATGGGGTATGTTGCTGTATAGGCTACTAATGTCAAAAGTTGCCATAAGCGTTCCCGGATCTACCTTTTGTGGTATGCAGCTAAGGAAATGTATATCGTCTCTGATGTGACTTTTAATTTGTTTCGTATATGGTTGCAATATTATGTCTATTAGGTTACTGAGTTTACTAGTTGGACAGGCTGGTCCTGCTACTATTGGTCTGAATGTAAGGTCACTGGGGTTTGGGATGCTAATGTATTCAGATTTTTGTGTCTCTATAGCTGCTTTTATTTCACGTGATTTGTGAATTTTAGGTAGTCCGTACAAATTGCTTAACAAAGTTAATTAGGAAATCCTTCTCTTTTTTTGTTAATATTTTATTATGTGTTGTGCAGATTTTTGTAATTTTTGAAATAATGTTTTTGTCTATGCTCGTGTCAATTAATTTGAAATTAAAATTAGTTGTTCCTATCCTCTACTGTTTCTAGAATTTTTGTTTTAGGGTATGTTCTGTCCATGATCACTATGACGCTGCCTTTATCTGCTTCTTTTATAATCGTGTTATTATTTTTTCGGATGCTCTCTAAGGCTAGTCTTTGTCTGTATGTGAGGTTGTCGAATGGTTTGGATTTTTCCTGTAGGTTGAGGTTCCAGAGTTTTTCAAAAAACATATTTAGCTCACTGGTATTGTTATTTTTGTTTGGGAATAAATTAGATTTTTTTTTTTAACAGTGACTCATCTCTAAAATTTTTTTTTTTATCATTAAACATTTCTATTAGTCTCAGTTTGCGTTCAAATTCCTTAAGGTCTTTTTTAGGTCTGCTATATTGCTTTTTGGAGCAGGGCAGAATTTTAGGCCCAATTTCAGTAGGTTCATTTCGTCATCTGTAAGTGTATATGTAGATAGATTTATTACTTTGGGTTTGTGTCATCTAAACTTTTTTTGTTGTTGTTCGGACTGGGGCTTCTAAAAATAATGATTGTTTCTTTTAATATATCTTGGGTTTTCTAAAAGATATTCTCTCCCTGTACATTTTGAGTTTTCTTGTCAGTGAGAGTTTTTTTGGGGGGAAATTGGGGTTGTTGTTTCCCGGTGGTTCTATATAGGTGTGTTTGTTTTTGTTAGGGGGCGTGTTCCAGACGTTTCTAGATTTATTGCTTTTGTATGGATTGTATGTGGATTGTGTGTAGAACTTTTCGGGAAATTTTGGTTGTACTCCTGGATACAGGTAATGGTTGCCAGGTTTGGTTTGGTTTGTTGTGCTAGGTGGTATTTGTAAGTGTTGGTTTTGTGAATGTGTGTGTATTCTGATCTTTGTCTGTTTGTTTTACAGTGCGATAGTCTGTGCAGGTTTGTTTTTGCGCTGTTTGGCGTATGTTCATAATTGTATTTGTTATGTGGGTGTGTTTGTGTGCGGTGGTAGTATGTATTAGGTTTCCTACCTTGTGGATATGTTTGCGTATAGTAGAATGGGTTAAGATATGGGTAAGATATGTGAGTTTGTTTTTGGATGTGTTTGCATATGGTAGAATGTGTTAGAGTGCTTACCTTGCGGGTCTGTTTGTGTGTGGCAATAGGTATTTCGGTTTTTGACTCTGTTGGGTGGTTTTCTCTGTATTTGCTGATGGTTGTTTTGTGTTGAGTACTGTGTTTTTTTGTGAGTTTGGATTGTTTTTTTTTTGGTTTTGTCTCATTTTCCAATTTTTCTTTTCTTGGTAATGATAACCAGGTTATCTTTTTTTCCAGGATATTCAGAGATTTTTCCTCCTCCATAATTCTGACAGGAATTGGTGAGTTTCTTTAGGACATAATTCCTTGATTTTTGTAAATAATTTGTTATCAATCTCTGTGTATTTCTTTGTAAAGTGTATTGTTTTGTCTTCATGTATTTCAATTTGGGTCTGCATTTTTGTTAGGCTTAGTGTGTTTTTTATTTGTTTTTGTTTCTCCGTGTCTTGTGAGTTAATTTTTTCGCGAATTTCCTTGGAATAAATATTTCCTCCATTTCTATGAAGGTTTTGTATATTTTTGCTGTTTCTTTATTTTTGATGACGTTGAAATATGCCAGTTTCCTTCGATTGAGTAGATTGTTCCACATTCGGAGATTCCGTTTTTTCATGTATGTATTGAGGGGGAATATACACACGCATATATACACGCATGCTGACTGAAACACACGAAAATGAAAATAGATCTAAGAACACATAGGGGTCATTAAAACATTAAAAGATAAGATAATGACAACTAATTCATCACTTCTCAAACCAACCTTAATTGTTTTATGACCCTTCGCGCAGAACTCTTCACTGCCATTTCAAGAAAGACCTTCGGATTACTAACACAAAAACAGAGAATGTCTCGTATCGAGAATATTTAACATTGAAAAACATAAAGAAAAAAATTAATTATTTTTAATAATATGTGGAAATCTCCACCCTTTACCTGAAGACGGTCACGAGACCAGAAACACGTGTTGTAAAATTATGAAAAATAAAGGATAATATTTAAAAAAAAAAATCCACATTACAACCAAAAACGTTTGCGGTACCTCTCTTCTTTTTAATATATATATATAATATATATATATATATATATATATATATATATATATATATATATATATATATATATATATTAGCGTTGGCTAAGAGAAGTTTTCCTTTTGTCTACACACACACAATCACACACACATATATATATGGATTTATATACCTTTATATTTTGAGTGCATAGCTCAAGTGATAGCGATTCTAGCTAACACCACAATGGTTGGATTTTGTTAGAATTTAATTTGAGAACAACAATTCACAAGTTCACATTCTCGCTATTTTTTCTATCCTCACTCCAACCTCTTTTTAATTTCAAAACCGGCTCCCAAGGCCTAATTCTTATCAGAGATAAGAATACATTTTCTGGCTAACGAGAGAGCTGGAAAACACAAAAAGGAATTCCACCACCATTATTCTTTCCATGGTGCCATAAAGTCTAGGAGAAACCTCACAGCTTCTTCACATCAACCTGTTTTCAGTACCTTCGAAACCGGCTCCCAGGGCTCTGATTCTTATCAGAGTGTGTTTTCTGACCAATAGAGGGGCCAGGAAATTTGTACAACGATTTTGGAGGGAAAAATCCCCGATCAATCGGAGTCTACCAAAACTTCATAAATTTAGAGAATCTTGCCTATTTTGCCAGTGAGATTTCTGCCCACCGCCTGTGAGGTCGACATTAGGGAGCTCCAGCGCCTCTTTCACCAAAGAAGAACTACTAAAGGGCTGTCACGGATGAACGTCGGTCCACTATTCAAGACCAATCCAAAGCTGCGTCCTTTCACCCCTCCTTCTGACGAGTCCACTGGACTTCTGTCGTCAGTATACAAACTCACTCAACTGAAGGATTCTTTTATCTGCGAACAAATTTCCAACTCTACAAGAACTGTGAGTGTATCTATCTGAACCTTAACAATAATATCTAATCGCTTAAAGAACTCTTTAGCCGCTCAGAGAAATATTTTGAGCAAGCCTTTTTAAGTTAAGAACATTTTTTCTTTTCCCTTGCTTTCTCTCCTAATCGTCCTTTTTCCCGTTACCTTTTTTTCTGTATATGTTGTAAATAAACACTTTCTTCTTTTGTTGTTACTCACCAAGCAGGAGTTTTTTCTTTATTCGTAATCGCCTAAAAGAGAGCGTTTGTCCGCTCTAATCTTGGTTTTTACTCGCGTTTTTTGCAGTTATTTTCAGCCCTATTTTTAACCTCAACCCTTTGATGTGGGAAAGCCGGGACAAATTTCCTAGCAGTTTCGATCTAAGCTCACAGTTTTTATGTTTGTTTTTTTTTTTTATCTATTAATAACTACATTCCTATATACAATAGTATTGATCCACTTTTCCAACCTACGTTAATTGAAATGGAAAGTTAATCTTATTTTGCGTTTTATTTTTATATGGAATTTACCTAAATTAACTATTTCTCCCTAAAAATAAAAATTATATTACTCGAATTATTTTTCTCCTTGACAATGTTTTATCCCAAAATAATATGAAGGATAAAAAAAAAAAAGATACTTAATATTCTAACCTTTACTTTAACTGTCCCTAGCTGCAAATTATTTTTACTTGGAACACCTACCTAACCAACCGAGGAGACCGTTCAAATTCAAATTCTACATTCTAACATAATTCTATGGCCAGCTTTTATCTCCTCTTAGCGCTTATCACCTCATCCTCTTCCCATGGCCTCTTTCTTTCTTTTCCCTTCCCCTTTTTTCATTTTCCCTTCCTTTTCGTTCGCCCGCGATACTTAATGCATTAGATTCCCTTCTATCTCTACATGTAAATCCTAGAAGACATTTTATGAAAATTTCCAATGAACGGAAGTGGGTGATATTTGCTTCGATAACTGTATTTCTGGATAATTTTTTTAGTAACACCGTGATTCTCCACCCAATGAGACGTCTAAAAAAGGTTTTCCCCTTTTTTGACGTTGAAACAAAGATGTACAATTTTGTTAATGTAACACTGCATTTGTCATCCACAGACAGACTGTTTCGCTGTTTCATAGCAGGGATGAAGGTGAATTTTAGCGTGGTTATTTTTAGATTTAGATAAACACACAGTGACTGACAGTGACTCAATTCTGCCGAAAAGTCATGCTATATATATATATATATATATATATATATACTTTTTTCAGGGGTGTTCAACTTAATTTATTAAAAAAATGACCTCGACAATTGTCAACTACTTCCCTCCCAAAATTAAATAAGTTGGTAATTTACTCGTATTTTTTTTTGTTGAAAAATTCGTCCGTGAAAAACGGAAAGCAAATCTTTATCTCAACTTTTTCCCCTTATTTCGAGGGTTTCCATGTGTTATGATCCAGAATGATGATTTTAATCATTCTAAAAATAACATTGCCATCAGTGATGATTGAAAATAAGGATATTTCATCATCCATGGGTCAGCTTTTGGTCAACTTCTGTTTTAATTATCTCGTTTAATTTGTTTTTTTTATTTAAGGAAAAAAAAATTTGTGTGTTTCTGATACAGAGAGTGCTTAATTTGATAAAAAAATGTCCTTTTTTGAAAAACATCATTTTTTGTTTTCAGGGTTAATAGGCTTACTTTGTATGAACGAGGTCCTAAAAATATCATTAATAAAGAACAACACTACTTATTCAATTTGAAACAAACTAAAATTAAAATCTATATCGAACCGAAACGTGTGGAAACAATTACTTTTTTCGCCTGAAATTCTCATTTAAAAAAGAAAAAAGTTAACGTGCTTTTTTCTTATTTTGTAGAAATTACGATTCTTTTTTTTCTTCTAGTTCCAAAGTTAATGATTTTTTTTATACATTTACATAGGAAAATGCCCCTACCCCGTAAATTAATTTCTATAATTTGTAGAAATAATCAGAAAATTGAGTGCTTAATAGTAAGTTTTAAAAAATGAAACAAATAAAACTTGATAAATATTTCAGGTGGATGGGCTCATCTTTTTATTTAAACATTTTTTAACATTCATTTCTTTAATTGCTAATTGCTGTGATATGTAAATGCTTTCATAATTTAAAATTCTTCTGGACATTCATTTTCGTCAAAATACAAAATCTTTTTACCGGTTGAAAAATGAAATACTGGACAAAAAGAAGAAAAATTGTTAAACAAGTTGATGGGTACATACAGGCTATTAAACAATTGTATTCTACCAGTGACCAAGAAGCATGCGATGTTATCCAATCCATACATAGACAAGTGTGGTCAACAAACAGCTTTCTTTTTGTTCTATGAATGTAAAATTTGTAAATGAAGTGACAAATGCATAAACGTGGCTACTTACTTTCTTTATCATTTTCACTTCAATTTATTTATTTTAGCAATACAAGAAAATAAAAAGGCTGAAAATCATTAAGCAAATGTACAGATTTAAAAAGTAAATAATTTACTTTAGTTGTGCTGTAAATATTTCTCCTCAAAATAAATGCAATACAGAACACTAACAGTTACAAAGGTGGACCGCTGGGAAAGTGCAATCAGAATCTATATGCATTTGTTTTAATTTATTATATTTTATTTGCATGTATAATAGTGAACATGTTAATATGTAGATTATTATAAATAAATATTTGTATGTACATTTGTATATCTATGTTAATGTGGATGCATATAATATATTTGCATATGTGTATATGTCATTGATATTTGTGTGTACATTTGTATTATATTTGAAACCACATATTGGATGTCTATATTAGTATTTAAATTATATTTATGTTTGTATTTGGAAGTATATATATATATATATATATATATATATATATATATATATATATATATCTGTCTATAGATAGATATCTGTCTATAGATAGATATCTGTCTATAGATAGATAGATAGATAGATATCTGTCTATAGATAGATAGATAGATATCTGTCTATAGATAGATATCTGTCTATAGATAGATAGATAGATAGATAATCTGTCTATAGATAGATAGGTAGGTAGATAGATAGATAGATATCTGTCTATAGATAGATAGATATCTGTCTATAGATAGATATCTGTCTATAGATAGATAGATATCTGTCTATAGATAGATAGATAGATATCTGTCTATAGATAGATAGATATCTGTCTATAGATAGATAGATAGATATCTGTCTATAGATAGATAGATAGATAGATATCTGTCTATAGATAGATAGATAGATAGATAGATAGATATCTGTCTATAGATAGATAGATAGATAGATAGATAGATATCTGTCTATAGATAGATAGATAGATAAATAGATAGATAGATATCTGTCTAGAGAGAAATGAATTGATAAATTACATTTTCCTGTTTTTTGTTGTTCTATCTATACATTAGTTAATAATGTGTTTGTTTATTAAGTCAACCCAGTTTTATAAAGAGGCAAATTTTGAATCAGCCAGTTTCTCCCCAAGTAATTAAATCAAGTCTCAGTTTTTGAATAAAACTATATTGGGTTTGTGTAACTCCTTTCTTCAATTTACCAGAAATATGACAAGCAAGATAAAAGGGAAGAAAGGAAGACATAACATTAACAAAAGTCAACTAATGGATGAGTAGTGATACAGACGCTTTGAAATTTGATCTGTTTATTTGGTTTAAGGTATAACTGCCCTTCAAAAAAAAATAATACAAAAACAAAAAGAAAATAGCATCAAGTAGAAACTGGATGATATTTATAAACTGGATTTTCCTGGTACTGAAGAATATGCCAGGGAAATAAACACTTAGAAAATTCTTTGTTAAAGTGAACATGAGTAACATATCCTGCCATGAGAAGAGAACAGCAAAGTTTGATGCTTACGTTTCAATAATTAAATGATTTACAGTGGTTAAGTGAAGAAACTTGTTTAAAAGAAAAGAAGATATATATATTTTTGTTTTTATACTGGGATTTTTGCGTGTAAGAATAAATTAGTGAACATACACGTTAGCCCACACTACTTTTAAATAATTGAACAGTTTAAAAACACACATATATACGAAATACATTGTACAGCAAGAATGAGAATATAGAATTGCTAAAAATACATTCCTTTAGCAGTTAAAGTCATGGTATTGGTGATAAAATCAAAATACATGTGTCTGTTTAAAATTGATTGAAACACTGGTGCTGATCATGTTCTTCTTCCAATAGCTGCTTGTCCTTGCATTATTCATGTTTGCTTGTGTCTAGCATCGCCTGTTTTTGGATTAGGCTAAAACACGTCTGTTTTGTTTGTGGTTGTCAGGGCCTCAGCTTTGGTGCCTAATTTTGAGTCTTACTCATTATTATCAGATAAATGAACCCAACTTTCTCTTAGCAGATAAAATAAGGGAAAATAACATATATTTTTTATATTATATTGATGACAAATTAAATATTGTATGGCATTATTTGGTATCAATTTGTTGGGAGTCAATTACAGTTTTCATTTATAGAGAATTTTGCAGGTATATAATGATCACTTGTTTGAACTGAAGATTACAGAAGATACTTCATCGAAAAGTTGTGCCTATAATACCTAAAGATGAAAACAATAGTTTGAAAAAATCAAAGTATATTGACAATTTCTAATGTCACAATCAAAAAGTGGTATGAACTAAATATCAAGACATTGGGAAAAAAACTCCAAAATTACGCAAGCCAATTGATAATGGGGAATAATGGGATAGTGTACATAGGTGCTGATTAAATATTTTCATTCATCTCATGGTCGTTATTAATCTTTGAGTTAGGTATTGAAATCCATATATGTGAAACTGTGGTGAAATTTGACATCACTTAATCTACAGTGTCATATCTGTAGTGGGAATTAGCTGATGGAATGCCTTACTTCCGACCTTGACAATGGGTTCCTTGATTATTGTGACTAGAGGTGTCCGGTTACAAATATCTGCAGTAACAGATAAACAACCATGTTGCCCAGGACTTGTTTGAGACACATTTTGGAGAATTTTGACTAATGAGCGAATGGGTGTGGCCATCACATCCACTTGACGCAATCGACTATTTATAGGAAGTGGCAGAGAGTCCTATGCGCGATTCTGCACCTACAGATTTCAAGGAACAGTGGACATATATTAGAATGACTTAGCCCAACATTTCTCAAGATGTTTTTTTTAACCCTTGTGGAATCGATGCCACACTGAGTTGCTGCACTGCACAGGACTAGAATGTATATGTGTGTGTGTGTGTGGGGGGGAGGGGTTGTACATAATACAAGGCTGTGATTTTAGTACCTCAATGTAAAATCTGTTATTACAAAAAAGAAAATATATATTTCTATTGATGTAATACTTAATAAAATATTGAATAAATTAATCAATATTTTTTCACAATATTTCAAAGTTTCATCTTGTTGATTCATTTTGTTGTGCAGATAAGAAAAACTAGCAATTTTTTTACTTATATAGTCACTGCGTATGTTAAATGATTTACAGTAATTTATAACTCGGAAGTTAAGATATTTTGCTTTTTCCTTTTTATTGGCAACACACTGAGTAAATTTCATAAATGTTATATCTACCTATGAAAAAGAAAAACGATTATTTTTAAATAAACTGCTTTTTGTTCCCTAAGAGTTTTTGGCAATCGATTGCAAGCAACATTTATTGTTTCAGTTTAGCATGACTCATTGTAGGTCAGTGAAGCATTCAGTGAAATGTTGTCAATATCTAATAATAAACAAGACAGGAAGACATTAGCTATCCACAACATCGTCTGATCAGGGAATGGGCATACGTATTTGGCTTAGAGCCAGATTTCTTTTTGAGAAACTTTCCTTTGTGCCCGTGTGTGTGTGGAATGCGAATAGAGGGATCTGTAATTTGTTGTTGTTGTATCTACAAGGAGTGCTGAAAAGTTCTCAATCTGACCAAAAAGCATTTAAAACATCTGGAATTCGGTTATTTGTTCAAATTTTGGGTACAGAGTCGGGCCAATAACTTTTCAGTACCTCCTTGCAGATAAATATTTTAAGTTTCATACCAAAGTGAAATGATGCCGTACATATGAATAACCAGTAAAATTCTATTTCTGCTTTTCACTTTTTGATGCAATTAGCCTTTTATCAACGCCCATTTTAGATGCTTGTATCCGAACTTTGAAATTTACAATTGTTTAGTCACAACAGCCATCTTGGGTTGGTCTGATCCTATAGTTATTTTAAGAACATTATTTGGAAAAACATATTTATTGAATGTGAAAGGTGAGCTAACTCCCACCTCCACCCCAAAATTCATTTTTAATTTTCTTACACAGGGAACTGGAAATGTATTAAAATACATTTAAGCATAAATAATGTCACTCGGGTTGAACAAACATCTGACTTAGATTTGAAGTACGAGAAAAGAGAGAGAGAGAGAAAGAGAGAGGGAGAAGTAATAATGAAGAGAAACAAGCAGAGATAAGAACAAGGATAAAGGAGAAAGATAGAAAACCATTTTTATTTTTTGTTCTCATGTTCATTTGCAGTGATTTCTTTTCCAATCAAAGTCCTGTATTTTTTCTCAGTATAAAAAGAGCGAACATCTCTTCACTGAAACTTTAATATATATATATATATATATATATATATATATATATATATATATATATATATATATATATATATATATATGTGTGTGTGTGTGTGTGTGTGTGTGTGTGTGTGTGTGTGTGTGTAAGTTATCAGAATATATCTGTAGAAAAAACAAATTGAATATATATATATATATGAAGAAATATACGCTTAAGGTGTGCTATATTTATAGGATAAAGTGCTCAATATCAGAGATAGAGCGTGTGTAAATATAAAAGTGAATATTGAATTCAACGCTTAGAGGCGAAAGTCTGTTTCATGCTAGACGCAATCGTCAGGCCAGTCTTGTTCTGGTGAGTAACTAATGCATTTAATATGTTGTTTTGTAAAAGATCCCTTTGTGTGTTCATATAATTTTAAATTTCTTGAGGTTTCTCTGGTATATTCCTAGCGGTAATTAATACAGATAATATAGTAAATTCCCCCTAAAGTTTTAGCTTGTTATTTTGTTTTGTGTTAATTAAGTCTTTTATTATTTTGGATGTAGTAGTGACACATTTTATGTTGAATTTAGTTAAAATTCTTTTCAATTGTAGTTGTCATAGAGTGTGGAAAAACAAAATAAAAAAAAAAAAGTTGAAGAAGAAATAAAATGGAGAAAAAATATAAAACTTTTTCTAGAGAGATATATAGTGTCTCCTGTGCGTCAGTGTGAAGGTTGATGTCAAAGGCCCAAATTTAAATGAAAAATTAAACCGTCAATCAAACTTAAACTTTACCCGCATACGATCTTAAATCAATATATTTAAATTACAATTTAATACATTAACACACAGGACCAAACTCCCGATTTCTTTCTCGGCTTCTTCAAAGGAAATCAACAACAAACCCACTCAATGAAGCGGACGATATTATAAACAACTATACCGTTAGTGTTCACAAACCAAACATTCATTTCAACAAATCATAATTACATGCATATTGGTCCATATGCTACGTGGGTAACAAACAAAAATGATTATTACTTACAAAACAATGTTGTCAGCAAGTAGACAACGCAAACATCATTCAACTATTTCTTTACAACAAACAATATTGTTAAAGCATTTTCTTTTTTTACAATCAATTCAATTTCTTCTGTTCGTGTCTCTTCTTTCTTCAAATATTTTCTTTTCTTTCTATGAGACTTTTTTTCACTTCCTCTGGAGCTGAAAGGGTAAATTGAAAAACACAAATCCTAACCTAGTCTAGGATCTTAAAATCTTATTTCATGAAGAATATCTTTCAAAATATTTTAAAACTTTAGCATTGGAATTCTTTTAAATCTTATTTCAAAATAAAGAACGTGAATAGGGGCAGAATTCCCCGCATCGATTGACTCCGTTAAACAAATAGAAACGTTGATTCTCCGAATCAACAAACAAATAAATCAAATGAAACAATTCCCCTTCTAGGGAATAAAATTGCTTCTTTTAGCTTCGGAATTCTACCGAAGCTAACCAAATCTTTTCTTTCAAATTTCACAAATCTTAGCTACGGAATTCTACCGAAGCTCACGAAATCTTTTCTTCAAAGATTCTCAAATATAAACAAATCTTAGCTACGGAATTCTACTGAAGCTGAACAAATCTTCTCTTCAAAGATTTTCAAATATAAACAAATCTTAGCTACGGATTTCTACCGAAGCCAGTTAAATTCTTCTCTTCAAAGTTTTTCAAATATAAACAAATATTAGCTACGGAATTCTACCGAAGACAATTATATCTTCCAACAAAGCCCCTCGATGCGAAAACTCACACTCCCCTGTTCCCATCCATAAATAAATCAGTAATATAGCTATTTAAAATCTAAATAAAAATTAATTCTATAATCTTTAAAGGCAAATAATTCGATACTGTAATTCGAATTATTTAAGGTTGGTAACATTAATATACGTGGCCAACTATAGTAGTTCACCACGGAGCCTGAATAAAGACGTCCGTATCGTCCGACGACAAAACTCTGACTGAAGACAAAATCTTCTGATACAAAGAACTCGCTTTCAGCTGCCAAATTCCATGACAAAGGGGCCATAAATTTTCCGACCGCCCCGTCCACAGGCCACCGACCCCAGACATTAAAACAACATATCATATCTAATACCGAAGTCGTTGCAAGATCTCCTCTCACCTCATGTTAAATCTCTGTCAACAAAGATTTCCAAAAAACACTCAAAACATGAATCTCACCACCGAAGTCACCGAAAGGTGACCTCTCACATTTATGTTAAATCTCGGTCAACAAAAATTTCCAAAAGAGTTAGTGGGAAGAACCATATATATTTTTAATTCTTTGGGTTTGTCCGGAAGAACCACTTTTCTACTTAAGAAAATTTCCTTGGATTTTTGGAAAAAAAAAACACGTTAAAATTATAGATTTTGTATCTTTTTTAAAGTAACATATAAAATTTCCTAACTACAGTATATTTGGTTTTATTTTGATAAAAAATAAATACTGTTAAATTATCATACAGCAGCATCATATTTTATTTTTGTTAATAAAACCATCACTTACCTTAATTACCGTTTTGCAAATTATTGGCATTCTTTCCAACAATTTTTGAAAAATAAGTAGATGGCAGACCTTCACAAGCATTCTTCAAGCACTGAAAAAGCTCACTTTCTCTCCAATCCAAGTGATCCCATACTAATTCAATGGAAGAGAAGTAAGGAGATTGTAGAGTCGAAGGAATAATTTCAAAATTTTGCTCTTTTTTTGACCCGAGGTTATTTTGATATAATTTAGAAAAATATTTTGGAACCATGTCTTGAAAGGTATTTTTTCCAATTGTATGTGAACCAGATGGTATAGTATATCTTTGTAAACAACAAACTATATTGTTCTTTGAACTGAATCAAATCTTCAGCCTCTCTCCCCAAATAACACCCACCACTATGCTTAACTGTTGGAACTACTCATTCATCATTCAGTTTTTCTCATGGCTTTCTTCTCACATACACTCTCTTACTATAAAAAAGTTAAAACTTGGACTCATGTGTACACAATACATTTTGCCTTTCTTATTTTTTTTTACTCTTTTTTCTCCTTATTCACTTTCTATAACAGGGATTTCTTGATGGCTATGCACCCCCGACCCCTGCTGATTTAAGTCAGTTTTTCACAGTTTTTCACAGTTGAGAGCAACATTGGTCGCTGTCGAGAGGAATTAAGTTCAACTGTTAACTCTGGAGCAGTTTTCCTTCAATTTCGTTTGCTCTCAATAATCAAGTGATTATCTTCAGCAGCAGTTGTCACTTTTGGTGATCCAGCTCTTTTTCTGTTAACATTCACATCAATTTATAACTGCCTTTGTAATGAATATTGCATCCAATGTTTAGAAATTTTCGATTTTCTTTCCAATTTCGCTTTGAGAGTACCCTTCTTTGAATAAAATTTTGAGTTGTGCCCTCACATTAAACTGATTTGATTTTGGCATTTTGTGCAAATTACTTCAAAATTAAAAAATAAATGAAAAACTATGAAAATACTGTCAGAATAGCAGTGTTTTTTTTTCTTCAAACCTACATATGTTTTGTTTATAACATTAGTCAGTGTTGAGTTAACATTTAGAACCTGCATTAACATTATTTACATTATTCGGACTATTGTCCTCATCTTTGTCGCCATATTTATTACAACGTTTCGGTCGTTGTACGCTCCGGCCTTCTTCAGGTGGTTGGAATGTCGAACTGAACCCTTTATTTCGCTCACTGGGGTAGACTGTTCTAGTTCCACGTGCCATGTTTAATGAATGTCAGTTATCAGTTATTTCCTGTTATTTTTTCCCTCTGAAAGTTCTCCATTGCCTTAACCGGGTATTGAACTCACACTCTTTGGGTCCTATCACTGGATCTATCCAACGCCTTTATCCACTGTGCCATGTGTCCTCAAGGTTAAGGCAGTGGAGAACTTCAGTGGCGTAGCTAAGGGTGGGGGACAAGGAGGGACCGCCCCGGGTGCCAGCATAGGAGGGGTGGCACAATGTCACCCCCAACAAAATTTTTCAACCAGGCTACGGTGCCAAAAATAGTCTGAAAACAGTGGTTTTCGCAGGTGGGCATATGACCCCCCAGAAATAATTTATGACACTCCAGTTTTGTTCCCCCGTCAGAAATTTTCTAATAAATTGTCGGGAAATTTGTGAGTAGGAAAAATAGCAATGTTTTCAGCTTTCATGTGTTTCAGTTACTAAATCTTGGTTACTAACAAGAGACATTGTTGTAACATTTTATCGGGTGATATGGTGTTTTAACTCTGCATCATTAATAACAACAAAGCGAAATACTGGACTGTACTGCAGTTCCTGCAGTTTATCATCAAGTGGGACTTTGTTGAGTCATTGCCATATCTTATGCTGACTCTAAGATTCTTTCTGACAATATGTGTTTCTGTGGCATCGTGTGAAAGAAGTTTCTCCAAAATGAAACTTATAAAAAATGACCTCCGGTCAACCATGAGCCAGTCGAGACTGTTGGATCTCGCTGTGCTGTCCATTGAAATCAAGCTTACAAGACAAACAGATTTTGACGATGTCATTGGCCAGTTTGCTACAATGAAAACAAGAAAACATTCATTCCATAGTATCGAATGTCATTCTTTTGTGTATTGCCGTGTTTTGTCTTTAGTTGTTCTGAAAGTGAACAGTTACATTTTTAAAATCTTTTGATTTGAACTGATTATTTTGTGGTATTGACTTTTGTCTTGGATCATACATGTAAACAGTAACGTAGAGGTAGAGCATGTATGAAAATTTAGCTACAGCTAACTATTCAGCATAGGGTGAATCCGGTCACTGGGGTGACATTTGAGCGGACCGGCCCGGGTGACGTTTACTCTAGCTAAGCCACTGGAGAACTTTCAGAGGGAAAAATTAACAGGAGATAACTGATAACTTACATCCATTAAACATGGCACGTGGAACTAGAACCGTCTACCCCAATGAGCGAAATAAAGGGTTCAGTTCGACATTCTAACCACCTGAAGAAGGCCAAGCGTACAACGGCCGAAACGTTGTAATAAAATGAGGACAATAGTCCGAATAATGTAAATAATGTACATAATACCTCAACTCAGAAATATAGACAGATACTGCATTAACATTTAACTTAGTTGAAAGTCTATTGAGGGATTAATAGTGAAAAACAAAATATAATGTTTCTTATAGAAAATATTCATAATTTAGCAAAATGTAGACAGAGGAATCCAAATTTGAACATTTTGTTAGTAAGAGGAACTGAGAGAAAGACTGTAGTTTCTGAAATTTTATCTTTTACCTTAAAAAATACAAAAATATCTCATTTTAAGGTGTTTTTTTAAAAGAAATTCAGGATGACCCAATTTTTATGCATGTAGTATATATATATATATATATATATATATATATATATATATATATGTGTGTGTGTGTGTGTGTGTGTGTGTGTATGTGTGTAACATTTATTTTGCAAAATAAATTGGCATTTAATGCGAAGTTAATTTGTTATGAAGTTGTTTCATTATTCGATATAGACAAATATAGATTCACATTTACATAAACATATACACGCGCAAACACAAAGTCAAATACATACAGACACATTTCAACCTAATATTTTAAGGGAAGTAACACTATATACACTACCATATTTCTAAGGGATGTAACAAGATGTAGCTTAAAATATGGGTTATCTTTCTTAGATGCTCTGTTTCTTCGGAATGCTGCTGACTCCAACTATCTTTTGTGGCTAATATTCATGTTTTTTTAAAGGTATTTTCATAGTAGTAAGTGAAAAACCAGCACACAGTAATCTCCTCAAGTATTTCAGCTTCCTTTTTTTCGATTTCAATAATTTTTGAATAGAATTAATTCTTCGAATTTACAGTGTGTTTCGTAATTTTAACATGCACACATATTATATTTGATGCATCTCATTTTTAATCTAACATTATTTCTTATTATTCTTATTAATCTAACATTATTTTTAGTTGATAAAAGTTTTATACAATTGGTTACTGAAATTCTAATATGAGAATTGGTGGGAATACTTTCTTAGTCGAAACGAGAATTTTTCTTCGTATCTATCTATCTATCTATCTATCTATCTATCTATCTATCTATCTATCTATCTCAGGGGTCCTCAACCTTGCTTGTTCATGCACCCCTTTCACCAGTTGTGAGAAGGCCATTCCCCCTCCTTTTCAAGGTGACAAGTCAGATAGGCCAAATTCTATAATTGCTCTTCCCTCGCTAAACTTACCCCTGAAAATCCCAAATTTACCTCTTGGGATGAAAGTTCATCCCTGTTGAGAACCCCTGATCTAGATAGATACATACATACCTAGACAGATAGGTTCCTCTGTCTCTCTCTATTTCTGTTTATTTCTGTGTGTGTGTGTGTGTGTGTGTGTGTGTGTGTATATATATATATATATATATATATATATATATATATATATATAAAAAGAAAGAACAGTAAGATATAAAATCCGGTGTTCTTATAGATATTTTTATTTTTACACAATAGTGCTCAATGTAAATTTACAGAGCATTAATATTTTATATTAATTGATTTAAAATATGATTTTATCGCTACACCGTGATAACCATGTTTCGAAAATTGAAGCCAAAGCCTTTGAATCCAATTTTGTTACTAATTAAAGACATTAGTTCCATTTCCTCGTCAAGCGAATTTTGGAGTAACTTATTTTTTTATATCTACGGTTTTAAAGGCACGGCAAAGATTCATAATTGAGGGTTTCCAAGGATACCGAGAAATCCATTCAACTAGACAAGGGTTGGTAGAAAAAAAAAGACAAAACAACTAATGTAGGTCGATATTGAAAATTATTACCAATCAATATCTAAAGAACTGTTTATGAATGCGTTAGACTTTGCCACCCAGTACACGTATATTACAGAAGAAGAAAAGAACATTATTTTACATGCGAAGAAATAGGTACTGATTCATAAAGGTGAGCAATGGATAAAGAATTCATTTGACCACTTTGACATCACAATGGGATCACTAGACTCAGCTGAGTCTTCTGATCTCATAGGTCTTTTTATATTATACAACCTTACAGCGCACCGTGATATTGATTCAATAGACATTGGTTTATACAGGGACGATGGTCTTATGGTTATTAGTAACTCTACTAACTTCAAAATAGATAAAATTAGAAAGGTATTATATAAAGAATTTAAAAGCATGGGTTTAAAAATTACCGTCAGCACTAAATTAAAAAAGTTAACTTCCTTGATATAACATTAGATTTAAAGAAAAATACATACACACCTTATAAAAAGCTCAAAACCAATCCTTTAACATATACACCCTAAATCAAATCACTCCTCATCTATAATTAAACATATACCTTTATCTATCCGAAAAAGAATTAGTACAAATTCAGCAAATGACAAGATTTTCGATGAACATATTAATTTCTATAATAAAGGTCTAAAAGATAGTGGCTACAAAAAACTAAAACTAACTTATATTAAAAATGAAAATGGTAAGTATAGAAAAAACAGAAGCAGGAAAATAATTTGGTATACACCCCCATACAACCAAATGGTAAAAAACAAATTGGGTCAAAAATTACTCGCATTAATAGTCAAGCATTTCCCCAGTGAAAGTAAACTAAGTACTATTTTCAATAAAAATACGCTAAAATTAAGTTATAGCTGTACTGATAACCCAGAAAAAATTATTAAGAAACATAATGCTAATATCTTAAATAAACACTTATATCAGAACCAAAAAAATTTAGACAATAGAAAAATAAAAACAACAACAACTAATGAGATTAAACTAAAATTATGCAATTGTAGAAACCCTCAAAACTTCCCCTACAAAATAAATGTGCACGGAATCAATGCAATATATCTTCTATTGAAAACCCTGAAAACATAAAAATATATATAGGTTGCACTATAAAAAGGTTCAACCAACATCAAAGTTCGTTTAGGATAAATAAATATAAAAATCAAACATCTCTCTCGAAGTACTTCTGGTACCTGAAATAAACCAATAAAACACCTACAGTAAAATGGAAGTTAATAAGAAAAGCTAGAATATGTAGGTCATTAAATGACCCATGTCCTTTGTGCATACATGAGAAACTGTATATTACTAAGTTTATAAAAAATAAAAATTTACTGAATCAGAGAAATGAAATAGCTATTTTGTGCCGTCATTGTCAAAAATTTTCTTTAAATAATATTTAAAAAAAAAAATTGACCTGATAATATGCGTACTCATATTTGATGTGAATAAATAATTTTAAATAATTTTAAATACTGTAAGTAATTCTATTACATTTACTTGTTTTATAAAAAAAGTATAGCCGAATAAATTTAAAAGTTAAATTTTTTAAAAATTGGTTTTAAAATTGTAATTAAATAAAACAGATTCTAACCTAAACATCTTAAAATTATAATTAAATAAAACGTACTCTGAACTTAACACCTCTCTCAAAGCAATTCAAACACTTAAAAAATCGAATAGAACACCTAAAGTTAAATGAAATTAATATAAGTTAGAATATATAGGACATTAAATGACCCATGTCCTTTGTACATACATTTATATTACTAAATTTATAAAATTAAAAGTTTACTGAATTAATGAAATAATTTAGCTATCTTTGCCGTCATTGTCATAAAGTTTACATAAAAAAATAATAATCTAGTAATATACATACTTATACTCGATAAGAAAATATAATTTTACATACTGTAATTCTATACATTTGCTTGGTTTTAAAAAGGAATATAGTATATTAAATATTGAAAATTAAATTTTTTTAGAAATGTAGTTAAAACATATTCTAACGTAAACAGCCCCACAAAATCTTTAAGTATACAAATAGAAAAAATACCGTAAAAATCTTTGCAGTTAAAAATATAAAAAAAAAATTTACAAAAAAACCCCAGACGTCATACATTTAGCAGATGTCAGAATGTGTTACATCCCTAAACATAACCCCGCTTTCGAATGTAACTATTAACTGATACAATGAAAATTAAAAAATTGACACCCTACCAACCCTTGTCTAGATGAATGGATTTCTCGGTATCCTTGGAAACCCTCATTATGAATATTTGCCGTGCCTTTAAAACCGTAGATATAAAAAAATATGTTACTCCAAATTTCGCTCTTTTTTGAGTGTTAGTCATTTTTCTGACTTTGGAGACCTTTTACCTTTGCTTTTCAGACTGCTGTATTTAGCTAAGTTTTTGTTTGACCGTTTTATCTAACAAAGCTTTCTTTGACTATTTTTTTGAATTTTCTAACGTTCCTTTTTTGAATATTTGTAAATTTTTGATTTTTTCCTTTTTTAATTCCAAATCTTCCCCATTTTTATTTTGACTTCTTTATTAATTAACCTTTTGATTTTCTCTTCCGTTTTATTTTTGTAAAGTTTCCTTCTTCCCGTGCCCACTTAACAAAAAAAAAAAGTTCTTCCGTTTATTTTTTCATACGTTCGACCTTTTTATTTTCCTTTGTTTATTACGTGTTATTTTAGTTCTGTGTAAAGTTCTGCGTTTTATCTGTTAATTTCGTGTGTTAAATATTTGTTTATAAATTTAGTGTTTGTAAATTTTCTGTTTATTTTGTAATTTCTGTACATCTTTTTCGTTCCTTGTTTACCTTTTTGTTTTCGGTTGACCGTTTTTAACGGCGGCCATCTTGTAAATTGTCATATTTAGTGTTTCGTTTTTGTATCGCGTTTTTCTTTCTTTTCCGTTCGTTTTTTAATTTATTGTTTTCTTGTCTATTGTACCTTTAATTTTTTGTTTTTGTGATTGTTTTAATTTGTAGTTTCGCCTTTTGGCGAAACTTGTTTACTTGTCTTTGTACGTGCATTTGTTTTGCTATTTGTTTTGCCTTGTTGCTTTGTTTGTTCCTTTTAAATTGTTGTACCACCCACATTTCTCCCCATTTTTTATTACCCCCTGATTTATTACCACCCTCCCGACCTTGCTTACCCCCCCATATTTTCACCCCCTTTTTTTTTTTTTTCCTTCCTCTCTTCCCCTCACTCCCCTTCTCTCTCTCTTATGCCTTATAACGTCCTCCTACCAACCCTCCCGTTTCCCATTTAAAAAATGGAAAAAAAAGTGAAAGCCCCATCTTTTCTCATAAAAAAGAAAAAACCGGCTTATCCTGGCTTTAAAAGGTCAGTAAGGAAACATTTGTTTCCAATTAAAAAAAAACCGCCGGACAAAGACGATGAAAATGAATTCCCATTTTTAATCCCAACAAATGAGGAAATAGTTGATACATTGAAGAAAGCAGCTGAGGCGAGAAAAAGCCAAACTGCAGTACCAGAAAAAGATGAGCATAACAAAGTCGAGGCAGCAAAGAATGCAGAGGCCGGGGAATCGCCCTCTTGTTGGACGTCCCCACCGAGTTGCGTGATCAATGTTGCGGAATTTTTGGAGCGAGCCAAGAGTTACGCTCACCTTGTCGTAGAAGGTGGACTCTTGGAAGACGTCCAAGAATTGAGAAAGATTGACAAACGAATGGTATCGGTCTTCGTCGTGGACAAGCGTACGCGCAAAATTTGTCGCTCGACGAAAGACACAGTGATAAAATCACTGGAGTCCTTGGGGTTCAAGCCCCTCCGAGTTGTGAAAGGAGCCGGCTTTTTCATGTGGGACGTATTGCTACCCACGCCGGAAGACTGTGTCGCAGCATCAAGTCGGGACTTGATTACAAAAGATCTTATCCTGCGCACAGAGTACGAAGGGCGAAGAAGGACCACGGTAGCAATATATGAGGTTCCTCCTCAGGTTATCGGGGAACACCTTGCTGCGTTCCTATCGCAGTACGGGGAAATCTTGAGTGCGACCTGCGATAGCCTGAAAGGGGGGTGGAGCTTTCAAATAATGTTGAGCGTTGATGCCTTCCGCTCCATCCCCAACTGTCTGGAAGTAGGGCGCCTGAAGTTACCGGTCATTGTGACCGGTCGCAAGCCCGTATGCTGGAAGTGCGGAAAGCCTGGTCACCTTTCCTCTTCCTGCCCAGAGAAGAAGGCCTCTGGAAGTCAGGCGCCCGTCGTCGACCAAAATCCCCCTCTGACCGAGTCTTTAACTACCGCCACGCCTGTAATGGGCATGTCAGCATCTGGCACCGGTGCGGAAAATCCCCCGGTTGGCAAAACATTGGAAGCCACATTCCCCAAAGAGCCTTCGCCCGCTGCTAGTGCAGTCGTGGAGAAGGGGGAGGGGGAATGGCTGGTTGCTGGCAAGGTCAGAGGGAAGCGCCAGACAGCGGGGCCTCGTCCCAATGAAGCCCCAAGGGCAACAGATACAGACAGTCCCACTCCCAATAGCAACGCTAAGGGCGACGACCCGGCCTCAGAAACAAAACTCAATGAGCAAAGACTAAAATATGATCCCGGATTTGAGAAAACGGAAAAAATCAAGCTACTAAAGAAAAAATTAGACAAGGAGAGGGACATACAAAAAGCCACTCCCTCAACATCGTCTTCCTTGTCCCCAACAGTGACACTTAAAAATAAGTCTCCCAAAAAAAAAAATGCGACCCCTCCCTCAACACCTGTTCCCCTCAGTAGAGATCCCAGCCCTTACAAAGAAAAATCCACTGCCACCCCTCTTCCCAGCCCTTACAAAGAAAAATCCTCAGCCTCCCCTCTTCCCAGCCCTTACAAAGAAAAATCCTCCATCACCCCTCTTTCCAGACCTTACAAAGAAAAAGCCTCTTCCACCCCTCTTCCCAGCCCTAACAAAGAAAAATCTTCTGCTACCCCTCTTCCCAGCCCTTCTCCCACTCGAAACCCTGAAATGCCCCCTCCCGCTCCTAAAAGGCAAAGAAGCCCAACACATGATTCGAAAGAGAAAAAAAAGAAAAAATTTATTTACAACTCAGGGGAGGACCTTTGCAAAATTTCCCCGGCCCAGGCTGAAAGGGCCAGAGATTATGGGAATAGAATAAAGGAGCTAAGATACTTATTGTCTATTAGACAGTACGCAAACAAGGATGTTGAAGAGCCCGAAAATTTCCCTAATGCCCAGAGGGTACTCACAGTGATTAGAACTGGTGCTGGGGCTCGGCAGGCATGGGCCATGTTCGACGAGGCCATTTTTTCATATGACATGTCACCACCAATCGCCATTGCACAGAGCAAGGAGCTCAAACATTTAAAGCAACTTTGTGCAGGGAGGGTCCCTGTTTTAGTTCACCCATCCCTGTATAGAGCTTTAAAGTTAACTTTTCCTTGGGATATTGGCGGTCTCTCGCAGGACGGCACCATCAATAATGAGATGGGCCATGGGTCTATGGGAGAGGCTGTCGGTATCCTGACTCCGACCATGTTTAAACCAGTGTCCCAACCCTAATTAGGTCTGATAATGGCTCTCTGGTTAGCAAGCTTAAATGTCCGGGGCCTGAGGTCGGAGTCTCGAAGGGTGAGGCTCGATCGCGATCTTCAGCGCCTCGGGGTGGATGTATGTTGCGTGCAGGAAACCCGTTTCTTATCTCGCGATTATGAGGACATTCTGTCTAAGAGGTTCGTCCTCTTTTCAGCATGTTTTGATGGACGCTCGAGGGGTGTTTCCTGGCTGGTTAGCAAGTCTCTAGACGCGGTTTGTGCTCTTGTCTTCGCGGATCCGGCGGGCAGGCTTTGCGTGCTGGATATTACCATAAAGGATAAGGCTCTTCGTCTCATTGGGGTTTATGCGCCCAATGACAATGCGCAGCGGCCTGGTTTGTTTCGGCAGATCGAGCCGTTTTTGACGACTTCTCGTTCGGTAGTTCTAGCGGGTGATTGGAATGCCGTCCTTGATCCCTCGATAGATCGTGTAGGGCAAAAAGCGGGTACTAACAATCCGGATGTGAAACCATTTCGGGACTTCATCGACGGGTTCGATCTCGTCGATAAGTATCGAAATGAACACCCCCGGGAGGTAGCATGGACTTGGACTAGGGCCGGCAGCTCGGTGGGTAGCGCAAGCTACATCGACCGAGTTCTAGTTAAGAGAGTCGAAGTAGGGCTCTTAGAATGTCCAAGTTTCCATTTTATAGTTTACTCGGATCATAGGCTTGTCCGGGTTCGGGTAAACTTAGATAAGCCTAGGGTTAAGATGGCTGGTTATTGGAAATTGAACTCATCATTATTTGGTGAGCAAGATTTCCGTGATCAGCTTTTACTAATGCTACAGCGGGAATTGTCGGGAGCTGTGGTTGGGAATAGGTGGTGGGACACTTTAAAATCCAAACTTAGGTCTTTTGCTGCTGATTATAGTAGACGACTCAATAGAGCAGGGCTAGCAGCGCAAAAGTCTCTAGAGGACAAAGTTGATCGGGCAGTGAAATCCCGTGTTAGTGGGGACATAGCCGTAGCTCAGGCGGAGCTGGCCTCCTTGCTTATCAAGAAGGATCAAGCTCTAGTAGTTAGGGCTAGGATAAAAAGAATGTCTTGCGAGGCGACGAATATGGCCGCCTCATTGCGTTCAGAGGAAGTTCGTAGGGCATCTAGTCGGCATATTGCGAGCATCACATTGCCGGATAAGCGGACTGTGACTACAGACGCGGGTATTTGCGAGGCTTTTCGGGACTACTTTCAGGATCTTTTTACCAGGGAGCCCGGTCTGAGCACTGCTCAGTTCGACGCCTATTTAGCCGACTTTCCCCGCCTCGAGGCGGCTGAAGCGGCTGGGTGCGAGGGTCCCATAACAGAGTCTGAGATCTGGGATGTGCTGAAGCAGGTTGGCCTGGACAAGACTCCGGGATTGGATGGTCTTCCCTACGAAATGTACTTGAGGCAGTCGCCCGTCTTTGTCCCCTTGCTGGCACTGATTTTCAACAACTGGTTGAAGCAGGGGTCTATTCCTCAACGCTTCACCAGGGGTGTAATCAAGTTGCTTCGCAAGAAGAAAGACGGTGGGGATGGGGTAGATAATTATCGGCCTTTGACGATGTTAAATACAGAGTTGAAGATTTTAGCCAAGGTCTTAGCTGACCGTTTGCAGCTTGTCCTGTCTAGTCTGATTGGTCCCGAGCAGTCTTGTGCTGTGAATGGCAGGACTATTCAGGACAACCTGCATTTGGTTCGCTTGATCATCGAGAAAGTCGACAGTGATGCCGCGCTGATCAATTTGGATCAGTCCAAGGCTTTCGATAGGGTTGACCATCGGTTTCTGGAGGCTGTTCTTTCGGCCGCCGGTTTCGGGCCGCACTTTCGCACTTGGATCCGACTGCTGTATGCGACTCCCGGTGCGCTGGTAGAAGTGAATGGGGTAAGATCGAAGCCTTTCATTTTGTCTCGCTCCATTCGTCAAGGTTGTCCGCTGTCTCCATTGCTGTACGTTCTTGCGCTGGAACCTTTCCTGCGTAAGTTGAAGACGAATCCGGTCCTTCGCGGAATTTCCCTACCTGGTGCTACCACCTCGGCCAGGTACTCCGCCTACGCTGACGACGTTTCGGTTCTGGTGTCGAGTAGGGCCGAAATTAACGAAGTCAGCCGAGAAATCAACGGCTATGAGATGGTGACAGGGGCCAAGATCAACCGCGATAAGTCTGTTGGCTTGCGGTTGGGTTCGTGGAGGGGAGTTTCTCTTCCCGGGCCTTTCCACTGGACGGACGGGCCGGTCAAGATACTCGGCGTCTGGTTCGGTCCCGACCTCCTGCTGGAAATGAATTGGTCGGAGGTGCAAGAGAAGGCCGAGCTCGCAGTACGTCTGTGGACTCGGAGGAATCTTTCCTTGAAGGGGAGGGCGGAAGTATGTGCTTCGCACATCTACCCGATTCTCCTTTACCGACTCTCCGTGCTTCCACTCCCGTCTAGCACTTTACTGGCGTTTGTAAGGCTCTTGTTCTCTTTCTTGTGGAGAGGCAAGGCTGCCATGGTTAGTCGCGAGATCTGTTACCTCCATCCGTCTGATGGCGGTCTGGGGATGCCTTGCGTTGAGACTCGTCAACATACGCTTCGCATTTCATACCTAGACCGGATGTGTATGCAACTGGATGAGAACGGCGAATTCTGGAAGGAAGACGTCCATAAACATTTTCCATCCTTGAGAAATGTGCGCTCGTGTGAGGAGGAGGCCGCTCGTACTCCTCGTGGCGAGGGCTCTTTCTATCGTGAATGTCGGATTGCCCTCAAACGACTCTTACGGGCGAAGGATGGCCTCTCTGACGTCCAGCCGTTGTCCCGTAAGGCATTATATCAGGTGTTAGTTAGGGGGAACGTTCAAGATAGTTTGATAGGCGAGCTCGGTCTGACGAAGCGCGAGGCTCGCTGCATATGGCCTTGGGCGCCCGGGTTGAAATGTCTCACTAACCCTGAGGCATCACTCACCTGGCTGGTGATTCGAAGGGCCCTCTGGGTCGCCAAAAGACTTCGCGCAGCGGGATTGGCTAAGTCGCCAAACTGCGTTCGCTGCAGTGAGGAGGTGGAGACCCTAGGTCACGCCTTCTTTCATTGTAGTGTCGTAGTTCCGCTGTGCAAGTTGGTTGAAGGCATCATGGTTCGCATGCTGCGCGGAAAGTTTTTTGTCCTCGAGGCCAGTTCCGTTTGTAGCAATATAGTACCGCCGATGACTAAGGATGAGCACTATGTGTTCTTTTGCTTACTGGGGCTTATGCGAGTCGTGATATGGACGACGCGACAGAAGGAATTTCATGGGGACGAGAAGTTTTCCTCTTCCCAACTGATCTTGTACTTTAAGCATCTGCTTAAAGTCAAGATCAGGACGGAAAGGAGGCGACTCCATCCATTGGAATTTGGCGAAAGGTGGGTGATTCTTGCGCGTCTCTGCAGAGTGAAAGGTGCTGACTTGGAGTGGCATTTTGATGCCGGTTAGGCATTAAGGATTTTGGGATTGCTGGGTTGAACATTGGCAACCCTTCCACTGTATAGGTTAGCTTAGGTCAGTTTTGCTTCAGTTAATTGTTTTTTTTTTTTTTTTTTTTTATCTTTTTTCAGATTAACTTAGCTAGGGTGTGTATGTTCATTGGCCCCTTTTATTTCTGGCCCTATTTTTATTTTCTTTTGTTTAATTCCCCATCCCTCCCATCGTTAGGTGGTTAGTGATGTCAGTTCTCTGGTGGGTGCGGGGCGCCTTTCGTTTCGAGAGTGTCTTTCGTATTTGTTGTTGTGTTTGAATGAGGGCATGTTTGTAGTGAATGTTTGGATTGCACGAATGTTTTAAAATTTCTTTTCAGCCCCGCATTGATTTCGTCCAGTTAACTGATATTTCTGCCATATTTAGAGCTGTGGGGGGTTTTCTACTAACAAAATCTTTTGTTTAGTTTCTTGTGTATATATTTTTACTCATTGTAAATATTCATTGGGGATTTTAGATTGTTATTTTTACCCCTCCCCCCACAGACAATGTATTGTAAATATGGGGACTAGTTAGGACTTCATAGAGTCTCTGAGGTATTATGGTGGATGTAGTAAGAATGGTATGTAATGGATGTGTTGTTTTGGTGAAAGGAATATTGTTTGTATGTTCGGGTCAGTGTTTGCGCCTAGCTAAGTTAAAAGTTAAGACAGAAGATGACCGTCCTTTCCCAACCCCCTTTTCGGCCTTGTGCCACATTTGTACTTTGGTACAATAAATACCACTCCAAATTTCGCTCTTTTTTGAGTGTTAGTCATTTTTCTGACTTTGGAGACCTTTTACCTTTGCTTTTCAGACTGCTGTATTTAGCTAAGTTTTTGTTTGACCGTTTTATCTAACAAAGCTTTCTTTGACTATTTTTTTGAATTTTCTAACGTTCCTTTTTTGAATATTTGTAAATTTTTGATTTTTTCCTTTTTTAATTCCAAATCTTCCCCATTTTTATTTTGACTTCTTTATTAATTAACCTTTTGATTTTCTCTTCCGTTTTATTTTTGTAAAGTTTCCTTCTTCCCGTGCCCACTTAACAAAAAAAAAAAGTTCTTCCGTTTATTTTTTCATACGTTCGACCTTTTTATTTTCCTTTGTTTATTACGTGTTATTTTAGTTCTGTGTAAAGTTCTGCGTTTTATCTGTTAATTTCGTGTGTTAAATATTTGTTTATAAATTTAGTGTTTGTAAATTTTCTGTTTATTTTGTAATTTCTGTACATCTTTTTCGTTCCTTGTTTACCTTTTTGTTTTCGGTTGACCGTTTTTAACGGCGGCCATCTTGTAAATTGTCATATTTAGTGTTTCGTTTTTGTATCGCGTTTTTCTTTCTTTTCCGTTCGTTTTTTAATTTATTGTTTTCTTGTCTATTGTACCTTTAATTTTTTGTTTTTGTGATTGTTTTAATTTGTAGTTTCGCCTTTTGGCGAAACTTGTTTACTTGTCTTTGTACGTGCATTTGTTTTGCTATTTGTTTTGCCTTGTTGCTTTGTTTGTTCCTTTTAAATTGTTGTACCACCCACATTTCTCCCCATTTTTTATTACCCCCTGATTTATTACCACCCTCCCGACCTTGCTTACCCCCCCATATTTTCACCCCCCTTTTTTTTTTTCCTTCCTCTCTCCCCCTCACTCCCCTTCTCTCTCTCTTATGCCTTATAACGTCCTCCTACCAACCCTCCCGTTTCCCATTTAAAAAATGGAAAAAAAAGTGAAAGCCCCATCTTTTCTCATAAAAAAGAAAAAACCGGCTTATCCTGGCTTTAAAAGGTCAGTAAGGAAACATTTGTTTCCAATTAAAAAAAAACCGCCGGACAAAGACGATGAAAATGAATTCCCATTTTTAATCCCAACAAATGAGGAAATAGTTGATACATTGAAGAAAGCAGCTGAGGCGAGAAAAAGCCAAACTGCAGTACCAGAAAAAGATGAGCATAACAAAGTCGAGGCAGCAAAGAATGCAGAGGCCGGGGAATCGCCCTCTTGTTGGACGTCCCCACCGAGTTGCGTGATCAATGTTGCGGAATTTTTGGAGCGAGCCAAGAGTTACGCTCACCTTGTCGTAGAAGGTGGACTCTTGGAAGACGTCCAAGAATTGAGAAAGATTGACAAACGAATGGTATCGGTCTTCGTCGTGGACAAGCGTACGCGCAAAATTTGTCGCTCGACGAAAGACACAGTGATAAAATCACTGGAGTCCTTGGGGTTCAAGCCCCTCCGAGTTGTGAAAGGAGCCGGCTTTTTCATGTGGGACGTATTGCTACCCACGCCGGAAGACTGTGTCGCAGCATCAAGTCGGGACTTGATTACAAAAGATCTTATCCTGCGCACAGAGTACGAAGGGCGAAGAAGGACCACGGTAGCAATATATGAGGTTCCTCCTCAGGTTATCGGGGAACACCTTGCTGCGTTCCTATCGCAGTACGGGGAAATCTTGAGTGCGACCTGCGATAGCCTGAAAGGGGGGTGGAGCTTTCAAATAATGTTGAGCGTTGATGCCTTCCGCTCCATCCCCAACTGTCTGGAAGTAGGGCGCCTGAAGTTACCGGTCATTGTGACCGGTCGCAAGCCCGTATGCTGGAAGTGCGGAAAGCCTGGTCACCTTTCCTCTTCCTGCCCAGAGAAGAAGGCCTCTGGAAGTCAGGCGCCCGTCGTCGACCAAAATACCCCTCTGACCGAGTCTTTAACTACCGCCACGCCTGTAATGGGCATGTCAGCATCTGGGACCGGTGCGGAAAATCCCCCGGTTGGCGAAACATCCGAAGCCACATTCCCCAAAGAGCCTTCGCCCGCTGCTAGTGCAGTCGTGGAGAAGGGGGAGGGGGAATGGCTGGTTGCTGGCAAGGCCAGAGGGAAGCGCCAGACAGCGGGGCCTCGTCCCAATGAAGCCGCAAGGGCAAAAGATACAGACAGGCCCACTCCCAATATCAACGCTAAGGGCGACGACCCGGTCTCTGAAGCAAAGCTGAAAGAGCAGTGTCTCAAATATGATCCAGGTTTTGCGAAGACAGAAAAAATTAAACTCCTAAAGGATAAATTGGACAAGGAGAGGAAAACTCCAAAAGCCACTCCCTCTACTTCATCTTCCTTGTCCCCACCAGCGACGCCCAAAAACAAGTCTCCCAAAAAAAAGCGACCCCTCCCTCAACACCTGTTCCCCTCAGTAGAGAGCCCAGCCCTTACAAAGAAAAATCCTCTGCCACCCCTCTTCCCAGCCCTTACAAAGAAAAAGCCTCTTCCACCCCTCGTCCCAGCCCTTACAAAGAAAAGGCCTCTTCTACCCCTCTTCCCAGCCCTTCTCCCACTCGAAACCGTGAAATGCCCCCTCCCGCTCCTAAAAGGCAAAGAAGCCCCACCCATGATTCCAAAGAAAAAAAAAAGAAAAAATTCATCTACAATTCAGGGGAAGACCTTTGTAAAATTTCCCCGGCCCAGGCTGAAAGGGCCAGAGATTATGGCAATCGAATCAAAGAACTAAGGTACCTATTGTCAATTAGACAGTATGCCGACAAAGATGTCGAAGAGCCCCAAAACTTTCCCAATGCCCAGAGGGTACTAACCGTGATTAGGACTGGTGCTGGGGCTCGGCAGGCATGGGCCATGTTTGATGAGGCCGGTTTTTCGTATGACATGTCTCCACCGATCGCCATAGCTCAAAGCAAGGAGCTGGAACATTTAAAGCAATTTTGTACGGGGAGGGTCCCTGTTTTAGTTCACCCATCCCTGTATAGAGCTTTAAAGTTAACTTTTCCTTGGGATATTGGCGGTCTCTCGCAGGACGGCACCATCAATAATGAGATGGGCCATGGGTCTATGGGAGAGGCTGTCGGTATCCTGACTCCGACCATGTTTAAACCAGTGTCCCAACCCTAATTAGGTCTGATAATGGCTCTCTGGTTAGCAAGCTTAAATGTCCGGGGCCTGAGGTCGGAGTCTCGAAGGGTGAGGCTCGATCGCGATCTTCAGCGCCTCGGGGTGGATGTATGTTGCGTGCAGGAAACCCGTTTCTTATCTCGCGATTATGAGGACATTCTGTCTAAGAGGTTCGTCCTCTTTTCAGCATGTTTTGATGGACGCTCGAGGGGTGTTTCCTGGCTGGTTAGCAAGTCTCTAGACGCGGTTTGTGCTCTTGTCTTCGCGGATCCGGCGGGCAGGCTTTGCGTGCTGGATATTACCATAAAGGATAAGGCTCTTCGTCTCATTGGGGTTTATGCGCCCAATGACAATGCGCAGCGGCCTGGTTTGTTTCGGCAGATCGAGCCGTTTTTGACGACTTCTCGTTCGGTAGTTCTAGCGGGTGATTGGAATGCCGTCCTTGATCCCTCGATAGATCGTGTAGGGCAAAAAGCGGGTACTAACAATCCGGATGTGAAACCATTTCGGGACTTCATCGACGGGTTCGATCTCGTCGATAAGTATCGAAATGAACACCCCCGGGAGGTAGCATGGACTTGGACTAGGGCCGGCAGCTCGGTGGGTAGCGCAAGCTACATCGACCGAGTTCTAGTTAAGAGAGTCGAAGTAGGGCTCTTAGAATGTCCAAGTTTCCATTTTATAGTTTACTCGGATCATAGGCTTGTCCGGGTTCGGGTAAACTTAGATAAGCCTAGGGTTAAGATGGCTGGTTATTGGAAATTGAACTCATCATTATTTGGTGAGCAAGATTTCCGTGATCAGCTTTTACTAATGCTACAGCGGGAATTGTCGGGAGCTGTGGTTGGGAATAGGTGGTGGGACACTTTAAAATCCAAACTTAGGTCTTTTGCTGCTGATTATAGTAGACGACTCAATAGAGCAGGGCTAGCAGCGCAAAAGTCTCTAGAGGACAAAGTTGATCGGGCAGTGAAATCCCGTGTTAGTGGGGACATAGCCGTAGCTCAGGCGGAGCTGGCCTCCTTGCTTATCAAGAAGGATCAAGCTCTAGTAGTTAGGGCTAGGATAAAAAGAATGTCTTGCGAGGCGACGAATATGGCCGCCTCATTGCGTTCAGAGGAAGTTCGTAGGGCATCTAGTCGGCATATTGCGAGCATCACATTGCCGGATAAGCGGACTGTGACTACAGACGCGGGTATTTGCGAGGCTTTTCGGGACTACTTTCAGGATCTTTTTACCAGGGAGCCCGGTCTGAGCACTGCTCAGTTCGACGCCTATTTAGCCGACTTTCCCCGCCTCGAGGCGGCTGAAGCGGCTGGGTGCGAGGGTCCCATAACAGAGTCTGAGATCTGGGATGTGCTGAAGCAGGTTGGCCTGGACAAGACTCCGGGATTGGATGGTCTTCCCTACGAAATGTACTTGAGGCAGTCGCCCGTCTTTGCTGGCACTGATTTTCAACAACTGGTTGAAGCAGGGGTCTATTCCTCAACGCTTCACCAGGGGTGTAATCAAGTTGCTTCGCAAGAAGAAAGACGGTGGGGATGGGGTAGATAATTATCGGCCTTTGACGATGTTAAATACAGAGTTGAAGATTTTAGCCAAGGTCTTAGCTGACCGTTTGCAGCTTGTCCTGTCTAGTCTGATTGGTCCCGAGCAGTCTTGTGCTGTGAATGGCAGGACTATTCAGGACAACCTGCATTTGGTTCGCTTGATCATCGAGAAAGTCGACAGTGATGCCGCGCTGATCAATTTGGATCAGTCCAAGGCTTTCGATAGGGTTGACCATCGGTTTCTGGAGGCTGTTCTTTCGGCCGCCGGTTTCGGGCCGCACTTTCGCACTTGGATCCGACTGCTGTATGCGACTCCCGGTGCGCTGGTAGAAGTGAATGGGGTAAGATCGAAGCCTTTCATTTTGTCTCGCTCCATTCGTCAAGGTTGTCCGCTGTCTCCATTGCTGTACGTTCTTGCGCTGGAACCTTTCCTGCGTAAGTTGAAGACGAATCCGGTCCTTCGCGGAATTTCCCTACCTGGTGCTACCACCTCGGCCAGGTACTCCGCCTACGCTGACGACGTTTCGGTTCTGGTGTCGAGTAGGGCCGAAATTAACGAAGTCAGCCGAGAAATCAACGGCTATGAGATGGTGACAGGGGCCAAGATCAACCGCGATAAGTCTGTTGGCTTGCGGTTGGGTTCGTGGAGGGGAGTTTCTCTTCCCGGGCCTTTCCACTGGACGGACGGGCCGGTCAAGATACTCGGCGTCTGGTTCGGTCCCGACCTCCTGCTGGAAATGAATTGGTCGGAGGTGCAAGAGAAGGCCGAGCTCGCAGTACGTCTGTGGACTCGGAGGAATCTTTCCTTGAAGGGGAGGGCGGAAGTATGTGCTTCGCACATCTACCCGATTCTCCTTTACCGACTCTCCGTGCTTCCACTCCCGTCTAGCACTTTACTGGCGTTTGTAAGGCTCTTGTTCTCTTTCTTGTGGAGAGGCAAGGCTGCCATGGTTAGTCGCGAGATCTGTTACCTCCATCCGTCTGATGGCGGTCTGGGGATGCCTTGCGTTGAGACTCGTCAACATACGCTTCGCATTTCATACCTAGACCGGATGTGTATGCAACTGGATGAGAACGGCGAATTCTGGAAGGAAGACGTCCATAAACATTTTCCATCCTTGAGAAATGTGCGCTCGTGTGAGGAGGAGGCCGCTCGTACTCCTCGTGGCGAGGGCTCTTTCTATCGTGAATGTCGGATTGCCCTCAAACGACTCTTACGGGCGAAGGATGGCCTCTCTGACGTCCAGCCGTTGTCCCGTAAGGCATTATATCAGGTGTTAGTTAGGGGGAACGTTCAAGATAGTTTGATAGGCGAGCTCGGTCTGACGAAGCGCGAGGCTCGCTGCATATGGCCTTGGGCGCCCGGGTTGAAATGTCTCACTAACCCTGAGGCATCACTCACCTGGCTGGTGATTCGAAGGGCCCTCTGGGTCGCCAAAAGACTTCGCGCAGCGGGATTGGCTAAGTCGCCAAACTGCGTTCGCTGCAGTGGGGAGGTGGAGACCCTAGGTCACGCCTTCTTTCATTGTAGTGTCGTAGTTCCGCTGTGCAAGTTGGTTGAAGGCATCATGGTTCGCATGCTGCGCGGAAAGTTTTTTGTCCTCGAGGCCAGTTCCGTTTGTAGCAATATAGTACCGCCGATGACTAAGGATGAGCACTATGTGTTCTTTTGCTTACTGGGGCTTATGCGAGTCGTGATATGGACGACGCGACAGAAGGAATTTCATGGGGACGAGAAGTTTTCCTCTTCCCAACTGATCTTGTACTTTAAGCATCTGCTTAAAGTCAAGATCAGGACGGAAAGGAGGCGACTCCATCCATTGGAATTTGGCGAAAGGTGGGTGATTCTTGCGCGTCTCTGCAGAGTGAAAGGTGCTGACTTGGAGTGGCATTTTGATGCCGGTTAGGCATTAAGGATTTTGGGATTGCTGGGTTGAACATTGGCAACCCTTCCACTGTATAGGTTAGCTTAGGTCAGTTTTGCTTCAGTTAATTTTTTTTATCTTTTTTCAGATTAACTTAGCTAGGGTGTGTATGTTCATTGGCCCCTTTTATTTCTGGCCCTATTTTTATTTTCTTTTTGTTTAATTCCCCATCCCTCCCATCGTTAGGTGGTTAGTGATGTCAGTTCTCTGGTGGGTGCGGGGCGCCTTTCGTTTCGAGAGTGTCTTTCGTATTTGTTGTTGTGTTTGAATGAGTGCGTGTTTGTAGTGAATGTTTGGATTGCACGAATGTTTTAAAATTTCTTTTCAGCCCCGCATTGATTTCGTCCAGTTAACTGACATTTCTGCCATATTTAGAGCTGTGGGGGGGTTTTCTACTAACAAAAACTTTTGTTTCGTTTCTTGTATATAGTTATACTCATTGTAAATATTCATTGGGGATTTTAGATTGTTATTTTTACCCCTCCCCCCACAGACAATGTATTGTAAATATGGGGACTAGTTAGAACTTCATAGAGTCTCTGAGGTATTATGGTGGATGTAGTAAGAATGGTATGTAATGAATGTGTTGTTTTGGTGAAAGGAATATTGTTTGTATGTTCGGGTCAGTGTTTGCGCCTAGCTAAGTTAAAAGTTAAGACAGAAGATGACCGTCCTTTCCCAACCCCCTTTTCGGCCTTGTGCCACATTTGTACTATTCGTACAATAAATACTACTCCAAATTTCGCTCTTTTTTGAGTGTTAGTCATTTTTCTGACTTTGGAGACCTTTTACCTTTGCTTTTCAGACTGCTGTATTTAGCTAAGTTTTTGTTTGACCGTTTTATCTAACAAAGCTTTCTTTGACTATTTTTTTGAATTTTCTAACGTTCCTTTTTTGAATATTTGTAAATTTTTGATCTTTTCCTTTTTTAATTCCAAATCCTCCCCATTTTTATTTTGACTTCTTTATTAATTAACCTTTTGATTTTCTCTTCCGTTTTATTTTTGTAAAGTTTCCTTCTTCCCGTGCCCACTTAACAAAAAAAAAAAAAGTTCTTCCGTTTATTTTTTCATACGTTCGACCTTTTTATTTTCCTTTGTTTATTACGTGTTATTTTAGTTCTGTGTAAAGTTCTGCGTTTTATCTGTTAATTTCGTGTGTTAAATATTTGTTTATAAATTTAGTGTTTGTAAATTTTCTGTTTATTTTGTAATTTCTGTACATCTTTTTCGTTCCTTGTTTACCTTTTTGTTTTCGGTTGACCGTTTTTAACGGCGGCCATCTTGTAAATTGTCATATTTAGTGTTTCGTTTTTGTATCGCGTTTTTCTTTCTTTTCCGTTCGTTTTTTAATTTATTGTTTTCTTGTCTATTGTACCTTTAGTTTTTTGTTTTTGTGATTGTTTTAATTTGTAGTTTCGCCTTTTGGCGAAACTTGTTTACTTGTCTTTGTACGTGCATTTGTTTTGCTATTTGTTTTGCCTTGTTGCTTTGTTTGTTCCTTTTAAATTGTTGTACCACCCACATTTCTCCCCATTTTTTATTACCCCCTGATTTATTACCACCCTCCCGACCTTGCTTACCCCCCCATATTTTCACCCCCTTTTTTTTTTTTCCCTTCCTCTCTCCCCCTCACTCCCCTTCTCTCTCTCTTATGCCTTATAACGTCCTCCTACCAACCCTCCCGTTTCCCATTTAAAAAATGGAAAAAAAAGTGAACCCCATCTTTTCTCATAAAAAAGAAAAAACCGGCTTATCCTGGCTTTAAAAGGTCAGTAAGGAAACATTTGTTTCCAATTAAAAAAAAACCGCCGGACAAAGACGATGAAAATGAATTCCCATTTTTAATCCCAACAAATGAGGAAATAGTTGATACATTGAAGAAAGCAGCTGAGGCGAGAAAAAGCCAAACTGCAGTACCAGAAAAAGATGAGCATAACAAAGTCGAGGCAGCAAAGAATGCAGAGGCCGGGGAATCGCCCTCTTGTTGGACGTCCCCACCGAGTTGCGTGATCAATGTTGCGGAATTTTTGGAGCGAGCCAAGAGTTACGCTCACCTTGTCGTAGAAGGTGGACTCTTGGAAGACGTCCAAGAATTGAGAAAGATTGACAAACGAATGGTATCGGTCTTCGTCGTGGACAAGCGTACGCGCAAAATTTGTCGCTCGACGAAAGACACAGTGATAAAATCACTGGAGTCCTTGGGGTTCAAGCCCCTCCGAGTTGTGAAAGGAGCCGGCTTTTTCATGTGGGACGTATTGCTACCCACGCCGGAAGACTGTGTCGCAGCATCAAGTCGGGACTTGATTACAAAAGATCTTATCCTGCGCACAGAGTACGAAGGGCGAAGAAGGACCACGGTAGCAATATATGAGGTTCCTCCTCAGGTTATCGGGGAACACCTTGCTGCGTTCCTATCGCAGTACGGGGAAATCTTGAGTGCGACCTGCGATAGCCTGAAAGGGGGGTGGAGCTTTCAAATAATGTTGAGCGTTGATGCCTTCCGCTCCATCCCCAACTGTCTGGAAGTAGGGCGCCTGAAGTTACCGGTCATTGTGACCGGTCGCAAGCCCGTATGCTGGAAGTGCGGAAAGCCTGGTTACCTTTCCGCTTCCTGCCCAGAGAAGAAGGCCTCTGGAAGTCAGGCGCCCGTCGTCGACCAAAATACCCCTCTGACCGAGTCTTTAACTACCGCCACGCCTGTAATGGGCATGTCAGCATCTGGGACCGGTGCGGAAAATCCCCCGGTTGGCGAAACATCCGAAGCCACATTCCCCAAAGAGCCTTCGCCCGCTGCTAGTGCAGTCGTGGAGAAGGGGGAGGGGGAATGGCTGGTTGCTGGCAAGGCCAGAGGGAAGCGCCAGACAGCGGGGCCTCGTCCCAATGAAGCCGCAAGGGCAAAAGATACAGACAGGCCCACTCCCAATATCAACGCTAAGGGCGACGACCCGGTCTCTGAAGCAAAGCTGAAAGAGCAGTGTCTCAAATATGATCCAGGTTTTGCGAAGACAGAAAAAATTAAACTCCTAAAGGATAAATTGGACAAGGAGAGGAAAACTCCAAAAGCCACTCCCTCTACTTCATCTTCCTTGTCCCCACCAGCGACGCCCAAAAACAAGTCTCCCAAAAAAAAGCGACCCCTCCCTCAACACCTGTTCCCCTCAGTAGAGAGCCCAGCCCTTACAAAGAAAAATCCTCTGCCACCCCTCTTCCCAGCCCTTACAAAGAAAAAGCCTCTTCCACCCCTCGTCCCAGCCCTTACAAAGAAAAGGCCTCTTCTACCCCTCTTCCCAGCCCTTCTCCCACTCGAAACCGTGAAATGCCCCCTCCCGCTCCTAAAAGGCAAAGAAGCCCCACCCATGATTCCAAAGAAAAAAAAAAGAAAAAATTCATCTACAATTCAGGGGAAGACCTTTGTAAAATTTCTCCGGCCCAGGCTGAAAGGGCCAGAGATTATGGCAATCGAATCAAAGAACTAAGGTACCTATTGTCAATTAGACAGTATGCCGACAAAGATGTCGAAGAGCCCCAAAACTTTCCCAATGCCCAGAGGGTACTAACCGTGATTAGGACTGGTGCTGGGGCTCGGCAGGCATGGGCCATGTTTGATGAGGCCGGTTTTTCGTATGACATGTCTCCACCGATCGCCATAGCTCAAAGCAAGGAGCTGGAACATTTAAAGCAATTTTGTACGGGGAGGGTCCCTGTTTTAGTTCACCCCTCCCTGTATAGGGCTTTAAAATTAACATTTCCTTGGGATATTGGCGGTCTCTCGCAGGACGGCACCATCAATAATGAGATGGGCCATGGCTCTATGGGAGAGGCTGTCGGTATCCTGACTCCGACCATGTTTAAACCAGTGTCCCAACCCTAATTAGGTCTGATAATGGCTCTCTGGTTAGCAAGCTTAAATGTCCGGGGCCTGAGGTCGGAGTCTCGAAGGGTGAGGCTCGATCGCGATCTTCAGCGCCTCGGGGTGGATGTATGTTGCGTGCAGGAAACCCGTTTCTTATCTCGCGATTATGAGGACATTCTGTCTAAGAGGTTCGTCCTCTTTTCAGCATGTTTTGATGGACGCTCGAGGGGTGTTTCCTGGCTGGTTAGCAAGTCTCTAGACGCGGTTTGTGCTCTTGTCTTCGCGGATCCGGCGGGCAGGCTTTGCGTGCTGGATATTACCATAAAGGATAAGGCTCTTCGTCTCATTGGGGTTTATGCGCCCAATGACAATGCGCAGCGGCCTGGTTTGTTTCGGCAGATCGAGCCGTTTTTGACGACTTCTCGTTCGGTAGTTCTAGCGGGTGATTGGAATGCCGTCCTTGATCCCTCGATAGATCGTGTAGGGCAAAAAGCGGGTACTAACAATCCGGATGTGAAACCATTTCGGGACTTCATCGACGGGTTCAATCTCGTCGATAAGTATCGAAATGAACACCCCCGGGAGGTAGCATGGACTTGGACTAGGGCCGGCAGCTCGGTGGGTAGCGCAAGCTACATCGACCGAGTTCTAGTTAAGAGAGTCGAAGTAGGGCTCTTAGAATGTCCAAGTTTCCATTTTATAGTTTACTCGGATCATAGGCTTGTCCGGGTTCGGGTAAACTTAGATAAGCCTAGGGTTAAGATGGCTGGTTATTGGAAATTGAACTCATCATTATTTGGTGAGCAAGATTTCCGTGATCAGCTTTTACTAATGCTACAGCGGGAATTGTCGGGAGCTGTGGTTGGGAATAGGTGGTGGGACACTTTAAAATCCAAACTTAGGTCTTTTGCTGCTGATTATAGTAGACGACTCAATAGAGCAGGGCTAGCAGCGCAAAAGTCTCTAGAGGACAAAGTTGATCGGGCAGTGAAATCCCGTGTTAGTGGGGACATAGCCGTAGCTCAGGCGGAGCTGGCCTCCTTGCTTATCAAGAAGGATCAAGCTCTAGTAGTTAGGGCTAGGATAAAAAGAATGTCTTGCGAGGCGACGAATATGGCCGCCTCATTGCGTTCAGAGGAAGTTCGTAGGGCATCTAGTCGGCATATTGCGAGCATCACATTGCCGGATAAGCGGACTGTGACTACAGACGCGGGTATTTGCGAGGCTTTTCGGGACTACTTTCAGGATCTTTTTACCAGGGAGCCCGGTCTGAGCACTGCTCAGTTCGACGCCTATTTAGCCGACTTTCCCCGCCTCGAGGCGGCTGAAGCGGCTGGGTGCGAGGGTCCCATAACAGAGTCTGAGATCTGGGATGTGCTGAAGCAGGTTGGCCTGGACAAGACTCCGGGATTGGATGGTCTTCCCTACGAAATGTACTTGAGGCAGTCGCCCGTCTTTGTCCCCTTGCTGGCACTGATTTTCAACAACTGGTTGAAGCAGGGGTCTATTCCTCAACGCTTCACCAGGGGTGTAATCAAGTTGCTTCGCAAGAAGAAAGACGGTGGGGATGAGGTAGATAATTATCGGCCTTTGACGATGTTAAATACAGAGTTGAAGATTTTAGCCAAGGTCTTAGCTGACCGTTTGCAGCTTGTCCTGTCTAGTCTGATTGGTCCCGAGCAGTCTTGTGCTGTGAAGGGCAGGACTATTCAGGACAACCTGCATTTGGTTCGCTTGATCATCGAGAAAGTCGACAGTGATGCCGCGCTGATCAATTTGGATCAGTCCAAGGCTTTCGATAGGGTTGACCATCGGTTTCTGGAGGCTGTTCTTTCGGCCGCCGGTTTCGGGCCGCACTTTCGCACTTGGATCCGACTGCTGTATGCGACTCCCGGTGCGCTGGTAGAAGTGAATGGGGTAAGATCGAAGCCTTTCATTTTGTCTCGCTCCATTCGTCAAGGTTGTCCGCTGTCTCCATTGCTGTACGCTCTTGCGCTGGAACCTTTCCTGCGTAAGTTGAAGACGAATCCGGTCCTTCGCGGAATTTCCCTACCTGGTGCTACCACCTCGGCCAGGTACTCCGCCTACGCTGACGACGTTTCGGTTCTGGTGTCGAGTAGGGCCGAAATTAACGAAGTCAGCCGAGAAATCAACGGTTGTGAGATGGTGACAGGGGCCAAGATCAACCGCGATAAGTCTGTTGGCTTGCGGTTGGGTTCGTGGAGGGGAGTTTCTCTTCCCGGGCCTTTCCACTGGACGGACGGGCCGGTCAAGATACTCGGCGTCTGGTTCGGTCCCGACCTCCTGCTGGAAATGAATTGGTCGGAGGTGCAAGAGAAGGCCGAGCTCGCAGTACGTCTGTGGACTCGGAGGAATCTTTCCTTGAAGGGGAGGGCGGAAGTATGTGCTTCGCACATCTACCCGATTCTCCTTTACCGACTCTCCGTGCTTCCACTCCCGTCTAGCACTTTACTGGCGTTTGTAAGGCTCTTGTTCTCTTTCTTGTGGAGAGGCAAGGCTGCCATGGTTAGTCGCGAGATCTGTTACCTCCATCCGTCTGATGGCGGTCTGGGGATGCCTTGCGTTGAGACTCGTCAACATACGCTTCGCATTTCATACCTAGACCGGATGTGTATGCAACTGGATGAGAACGGCGAATTCTGGAAGGAAGACGTCCATAAACATTTTCCATCCTTGAGAAATGTGCGCTCGTGTGAGGAGGAGGCCGCTCGTACTCCTCGTGGCGAGGGCTCTTTCTATCGTGAATGTCGGATTGCCCTCAAACGACTCTTACGGGCGAAGGATGGCCTCTCTGACGTCCAGCCGTTGTCCCGTAAGGCATTATATCAGGTGTTAGTTAGGGGGAACGTTCAAGATAGTTTGATAGGCGAGCTCGGTCTGACGAAGCGCGAGGCTCGCTGCATATGGCCTTGGGCGCCCGGGTTGAAATGTCTCACTAACCCTGAGGCATCACTCACCTGGCTGGTGATTCGAAGGGCCCTCTGGGTCGCCAAAAGACTTCGCGCAGCGGGATTGGCTAAGTCGCCAAACTGCGTTCGCTGCAGTGGGGAGGTGGAGACCCTAGGTCACGCCTTCTTTCATTGTAGTGTCGTAGTTCCGCTGTGCAAGTTGGTTGAAGGCATCATGGTTCGCATGCTGCGCGGAAAGTTTTTTGTCCTCGAGGCCAGTTCCGTTTGTAGCAATATAGTACCGCCGATGACTAAGGATGAGCACTATGTGTTCTTTTGCTTACTGGGGCTTATGCGAGTCGTGATATGGACGACGCGACAGAAGGAATTTCATGGGGACGAGAAGTTTTCCTCTTCCCAACTGATCTTGTACTTTAAGCATCTGCTTAAAGTCAAGATCAGGACGGAAAGGAGGCGACTCCATCCATTGGAATTTGGCGAAAGGTGGGTGATTCTTGCGCGTCTCTGCAGAGTGAAAGGTGCTGACTTGGAGTGGCATTTTGATGCCGGTTAGGCATTAAGGATTTTGGGATTGCTGGGTTGAACATTGGCAACCCTTCCACTGTATAGGTTAGCTTAGGTCAGTTTTGCTTCAGTTAATTTTTTTTATCTTTTTTCAGATTAACTTAGCTAGGGTGTGTATGTTCATTGGCCCCTTTTATTTCTGGCCCTATTTTTATTTTCTTTTTGTTTAATTCCCCATCCCTCCCATCGTTAGGTGGTTAGTGATGTCAGTTCTCTGGTGGGTGCGGGGCGCCTTTCGTTTCGAGAGTGTCTTTCGTATTTGTTGTTGTGTTTGAATGAGTGCGTGTTTGTAGTGAATGTTTGGATTGCACGAATGTTTTAAAATTTCTTTTCAGCCCCGCATTGATTTCGTCCAGTTAACTGACATTTCTGCCATATTTAGAGCTGTGGGGGGTTTTCTACTAACAAAATCTTTTGTTTAGTTTCTTGTATATAGTTATACTCATTGTAAATATTTATTGGGGATTTTAGATTGTTATTTTTACCCCTCCCCCCCACAGACAATGTATTGTAAATATTGGGACTAGTTAGGAATTCATAGAGTCTCTGAGGTATTATGGTGGATGTAGTAAGAATGGTATGTAATGGATGTGTTGTTTTGGTGAAAGGAATATTGTTTGTATGTTCGGGTCAGTGTTTGCGCCTAGCTAAGTTAAAAGTTAAGACAGAAGATGACCGTCCTTTCCCAATCCCCCTTTTCGGCCTCGTGCCACATTTGTACTATTCGTACAATAAATACTACTCCAAATTTCGCTCTTTTTTGAGTGTTAGTCATTTTTCTGACTTTGGAGACCTTTTACCTTTGCTTTTCAGACTGCTGTATTTAGCTAAGTTTTTGTTTGACCGTTTTATCTAACAAAGCTTTCTTTGACTATTTTTTTGAATTTTCTAACGTTCCTTTTTTGAATATTTGTAAATTTTTGATTTTTTCCTTTTTTAATTCCAAATCTTCCCCATTTTTATTTTGACTTCTTTATTAATTAACCTTTTGATTTTCTCTTCCGTTTTATTTTTGTAAAGTTTCCTTCTTCCCGTGCCCACTTAACAAAAAAAAAAAAGTTCTTCCGTTTATTTTTTCATACGTTCGACCTTTTTATTTTCCTTTGTTTATTACGTGTTATTTTAGTTCTGTGTAAAGTTCTGCGTTTTATCTGTTAATTTCGTGTGTTAAATATTTGTTTATAAATTTAGTGTTTGTAAATTTTCTGTTTATTTTGTAATTTCTGTACATCTTTTTCGTTCCTTGTTTACCTTTTTGTTTTCGGTTGACCGTTTTTAACGGCGGCCATCTTGTAAATTGTCATATTTAGTGTTTCGTTTTTGTATCGCGTTTTTCTTTCTTTTCCGTTCGTTTTTTAATTTATTGTTTTCTTGTCTATTGTACCTTTAATTTTTTGTTTTTGTGATTGTTTTAATTTGTAGTTTCGCCTTTTGGCGAAACTTGTTTACTTGTCTTTGTACGTGCATTTGTTTTGCTATTTGTTTTGCCTTGTTGCTTTGTTTGTTCCTTTTAAATTGTTGTACCACCCACATTTCTCCCCATTTTTTATTACCCCCTGATTTATTACCACCCTCCCGACCTTGCTTACCCCCCCATATTTTCACCCCCTTTTTTTTTTTCCTTCCTCTCTCCCCCTCACTCCCCTTCTCTCTCTCTTATGCCTTATAACGTCCTCCTACCAACCCTCCCGTTTCCCATTTAAAAAATGAAAAAAAAAGTGAACCCCATCTTTTCTCATAAAAAAGAAAAAACCGGCTTATCCTGGCTTTAAAAGGTCAGTAAGGAAACATTTGTTTCCAATTAAAAAAAAACCGCCGGACAAAGACGATGAAAATGAATTCCCATTTTTAATCCCAACAAATGAGGAAATAGTTGATACATTGAAGAAAGCAGCTGAGGCGAGAAAAAGCCAAACTGCAGTACCAGAAAAAGATGAGCATAACAAAGTCGAGGCAGCAAAGAATGCAGAGGCCGGGGAATCGCCCTCTTGTTGGACGTCCCCACCGAGTTGCGTGATCAATGTTGCGGAATTTTTGGAGCGAGCCAAGAGTTACGCTCACCTTGTCGTATAAGGTGGACTCTTGGAAGACGTCCAAGAATTGAGAAAGATTGACAAACGGATGGTATCGGTCTTCGTCGTGGACAAGCGTACGCGCAAAATTTGTCGCTCGACGAAAGACACAGTGATAAAATCACTGGAGTCCTTGGGGTTCAAGCCCCTCCGAGTTGTGAAAGGAGCCGGCTTTTTCATGTGGGACGTATTGCTACCCACGCCGGAAGACTGTGTCGCAGCATCAAGTCGGGACTTGATTACAAAAGATCTTATCCTGCGCACAGAGTACGAAGGGCGAAGAAGGACCACGGTAGCAATATATGAGGTTCCTCCTAGGTTATCGGGGAACACCTTGCTGCGTTCCTATCGCAGTACGGGGAAATCTTGAGTGCGACCTGCGATAGCCTGAAAGGGGGGTGGAGCTTTCAAATAATGTTGAGCGTTGATGCCTTCCGCTCCATCCCCAACTGTCTGGAAGTAGGGCGCCTGAAGTTACCGGTCATTGTGACCGGTCGCAAGCCCGTATGCTGGAAGTGCGGAAAGCCTGGTCACCTTTCCTCTTCCTGCCCAGAGAAGAAGGCCTCTGGAAGTCAGGCGCCCGTCGTCGACCAAAATCCCCCTCTGACCGAGTCTTTAACTACCGCCACGCCTGTAATGGGCATGTCAGCATCTGGGACCGGTGCGGAAAATCCCCCGGTTGGCGAAACATCCGAAGCCACATTCCCCAAAGAGCCTTCGCCCGCTGCTAGTGCAGTCGTGGAGAAGGGGGAGGGGGAATGGCTGGTTGCTGGCAAGGCCAGAAGGAAGCGCCAGACAGCGGGGCCTCGTCCCAATGAAGCCGCAAGGGCAAAAGATACAGACAGGCCCACTCCCAATATCAACGCTAAGGGCGACGACCCGGTCTCTGAAGCAAAGCTGAAAGAGCAGTGTCTCAAATATGATCCAGGTTTTGCGAAGACAGAAAAAATTAAACTCCTAAAGGATAAATTGGACAAGGAGAGGAAAACTCCAAAAGCCACTCCCTCTACTTCATCTTCCTTGTCCCCACCAGCGACGCCCAAAAACAAGTCTCCCAAAAAAAAGCGACCCCTCCCTCAACACCTGTTCCCCTCAGTAGAGAGCCCAGCCCTTACAAAGAAAAATCCTCTGCCACCCCTCTTCCCAGCCCTTACAAAGAAAAAGCCTCTTCCACCCCTCGTCCCAGCCCTTACAAAGAAAAGGCCTCTTCTACCCCTCTTCCCAGCCCTTCTCCCACTCGAAACCGTGAAATGCCCCCTCCCGCTCCTAAAAGGCAAAGAAGCCCCACCCATGATTCCAAAGAAAAAAAAAAGAAAAAATTCATCTACAATTCAGGGGAAGACCTTTGTAAAATTTCCCCGGCCCAGGCTGAAAGGGCCAGAGATTATGGCAATCGAATCAAAGAACTAAGGTACCTATTGTCAATTAGACAGTATGCCGACAAAGATGTCGAAGAGCCCCAAAACTTTCCCAATGCCCAGAGGGTACTAACCGTGATTAGGACTGGTGCTGGGGCTCGGCAGGCATGGGCCATGTTTGATGAGGCCGGTTTTTCGTATGACATGTCTCCACCGATCGCCATAGCTCAAAGCAAGGAGCTGGAACATTTAAAGCAATTTTGTACGGGGAGGGTCCCTGTTTTAGTTCACCCCTCCCTGTATAGGGCTTTAAAATTAACATTTCCTTGGGATATTGGCGGTCTCTCGCAGGACGGCACCATCAATAATGAGATGGGCCATGGCTCTATGGGAGAGGCTGTCGGTATCCTGACTCCGACCATGTTTAAACCAGTGTCCCAACCCTAATTAGGTCTGATAATGGCTCTCTGGTTAGCAAGCTTAAATGTCCGGGGCCTGAGGTCGGAGTCTCGAAGGGTGAGGCTCGATCGCGATCTTCAGCGCCTCGGGGTGGATGTATGTTGCGTGCAGGAAACCCGTTTCTTATCTCGCGATTATGAGGACATTCTGTCTAAGAGGTTCGTCCTCTTTTCAGCATGTTTTGATGGACGCTCGAGGGGTGTTTCCTGGCTGGTTAGCAAGTCTCTAGACGCGGTTTGTGCTCTTGTCTTCGCGGATCCGGCGGGCAGGCTTTGCGTGCTGGATATTACCATAAAGGATAAGGCTCTTCGTCTCATTGGGGTTTATGCGCCCAATGACAATGCGCAGCGGCCTGGTTTGTTTCGGCAGATCGAGCCGTTTTTGACGACTTCTCGTTCGGTAGTTCTAGCGGGTGATTGGAATGCCGTCCTTGATCCCTCGATAGATCGTGTAGGGCAAAAAGCGGGTACTAACAATCCGGATGTGAAACCATTTCGGGACTTCATCGACGGGTTCGATCTCGTCGATAAGTATCGAAATGAACACCCCCGGGAGGTAGCATGGACTTGGACTAGGGCCGGCAGCTCGGTGGGTAGCGCAAGCTACATCGACCGAGTTCTAGTTAAGAGAGTCGAAGTAGGGCTCTTAGAATGTCCAAGTTTCCATTTTATAGTTTACTCGGATCATAGGCTTGTCCGGGTTCGGGTAAACTTAGATAAGCCTAGGGTTAAGATGGCTGGTTATTGGAAATTGAACTCATCATTATTTGGTGAGCAAGATTTCCGTGATCAGCTTTTACTAATGCTACAGCGGGAATTGTCGGGAGCTGTGGTTGGGAATAGGTGGTGGGACACTTTAAAATCCAAACTTAGGTCTTTTGCTGCTGATTATAGTAGACGACTCAATAGAGCAGGGTTAGCAGCGCAAAAGTCTCTAGAGGACAAAGTTGATCGGGCAGTGAAATCCCGTGTTAGTGGGGACATAGCCGTAGCTCAGGCGGAGCTGGCCTCCTTGCTTATCAAGAAGGATCAAGCTCTAGTAGTTAGGGCTAGGATAAAAAGAATGTCTTGCGAGGCGACGAATATGGCCGCCTCATTGCGTTCAGAGGAAGTTCGTAGGGCATCTAGACGGCATATTGCGAGCATCACATTGCCGGATAAGCGGACTGTGACTACAGACGCGGGTATTTGCGAGGCTTTTCGGGACTACTTTCAGGATCTTTTTACCAGGGAGCCCGGTCTGAGCACTGCTCAGTTCGACGCCTATTTAGCCGACTTTCCCCGCCTCGAGGCGGCTGAAGCGGCTGGGTGCGAGGGTCCCATAACAGAGTCTGAGATCTGGGATGTGCTGAAGCAGGTTGGCCTGGACAAGACTCCGGGATTGGATGGTCTTCCCTACGAAATGTACTTGAGGCAGTCGCCCGTCTTTGTCCCCTTGCTGGCACTGATTTTCAACAACTGGTTGAAGCAGGGGTCTATTCCTCAACGCTTCACCAGGGGTGTAATCAAGTTGCTTCGCAAGAAGAAAGACGGTGGGGAAGAGGTAGATAATTATCGGCCTTTGACGATGTTAAATACAGAGTTGAAGATTTTAGCCAAGGTCTTAGCTGACCGTTTGCAGCTTGTCCTGTCTAGTCTGATTGGTCCCGAGCAGTCTTGTGCTGTGAAGGGCAGGACTATTCAGGACAACCTGCATTTGGTTCGCTTGATCATCGAGAAAGTCGACAGTGATGCCGCGCTGATCAATTTGGATCAGTCCAAGGCTTTCGATAGGGTTGACCATCGGTTTCTGGAGGCTGTTCTTTCGGCCGCCGGTTTCGGGCCGCACTTTCGCACTTGGATCCGACTGCTGTATGCGACTCCCGGTGCGCTGGTAGAAGTGAATGGGGTAAGATCGAAGCCTTTCATTTTGTCTCGCTCCATTCGTCAAGGTTGTCCGCTGTCTCCATTGCTGTACGTTCTTGCGCTGGAACCTTTCCTGCGTAAGTTGAAGACGAATCCGGTCCTTCGCGGAATTTCCCTACCTGGTGCTACCACCTCGGCCAGGTACTCCGCCTACGCTGACGACGTTTCGGTTCTGGTGTCGAGTAGGGCCGAAATTAACGAAGTCAGCCGAGAAATCAACGGTTATGAGATGGTGACAGGGGCCAAGATCAACCGCGATAAGTCTGTTGGCTTGCGGTTGGGTTCGTGGAGGGGAGTTTCTCTTCCCGGGCCTTTCCACTGGACGGACGGGCCGGTCAAGATACTCGGCGTCTGGTTCGGTCCCGACCTCCTGCTGGAAATGAATTGGTCGGAGGTGCAAGAGAAGGCCGAGCTCGCAGTACGTCTGTGGACTCGGAGGAATCTTTCCTTGAAGGGGAGGGCGGAAGTATGTGCTTCGCACATCTACCCGATTCTCCTTTACCGACTCTCCGTGCTTCCACTCCCGTCTAGCACTTTACTGGCGTTTGTAAGGCTCTTGTTCTCTTTCTTGTGGAGAGGCAAGGCTGCCATGGTTAGTCGCGAGATCTGTTACCTCCATCCGTCTGATGGCGGTCTGGGGATGCCTTGCGTTGAGACTCGTCAACATACGCTTCGCATTTCATACCTAGACCGGATGTGTATGCAACTGGATGAGAACGGCGAATTCTGGAAGGAAGACGTCCATAAACATTTTCCATCCTTGAGAAATGTGCGCTCGTGTGAGGAGGAGGCCGCTCGTACTCCTCGTGGCGAGGGCTCTTTCTATCGTGAATGTCGGATTGCCCTCAAACGACTCTTACGGGCGAAGGATGGCCTCTCTGACGTCCAGCCGTTGTCCCGTAAGGCATTATATCAGGTGTTAGTTAGGGGGAACGTTCAAGATAGTTTGATAGGCGAGCTCGGTCTGACGAAGCGCGAGGCTCGCTGCATATGGCCTTGGGCGCCCGGGTTGAAATGTCTCACTAACCCTGAGGCATCACTCACCTGGCTGGTGATTCGAAGGGCCCTCTGGGTCGCCAAAAGACTTCGCGCAGCGGGATTGGCTAAGTCGCCAAACTGCGTTCGCTGCAGTGGGGAGGTGGAGACCCTAGGTCACGCCTTCTTTCATTGTAGTGTCGTAGTTCCGCTGTGCAAGTTGGTTGAAGGCATCATGGTTCGCATGCTGCGCGGAAAGTTTTTTGTCCTCGAGGCCAGTTCCGTTTGTAGCAATATAGTACCGCCGATGACTAAGGATGAGCACTATGTGTTCTTTTGCTTACTGGGGCTTATGCGAGTCGTGATATGGACGACGCGACAGAAGGAATTTCATGGGGACGAGAAGTTTTCCTCTTCCCAACTGATCTTGTACTTTAAGCATCTGCTTAAAGTCAAGATCAGGACGGAAAGGAGGCGACTCCATCCATTGGAATTTGGCGAAAGGTGGGTGATTCTTGCGCGTCTCTGCAGAGTGAAAGGTGCTGACTTGGAGTGGCATTTTGATGCCGGTTAGGCATTAAGGATTTTGGGATTGCTGGGTTGAACATTGGCAACCCTTCCACTGTATAGGTTAGCTTAGGTCAGTTTTGCTTCAGTTAATTTTTTTTATCTTTTTTCAGATTAACTTAGCTAGGGTGTGTATGTTCATTGGCCCCTTTTATTTCTGGCCCTATTTTTATTTTCTTTTTGTTTAATTCCCCATCCCTCCCATCGTTAGGTGGTTAGTGATGTCAGTTCTCTGGTGGGTGCGGGGCGCCTTTCGTTTCGAGAGTGTCTTTCGTATTTGTTGTTGTGTTTGAATGAGTGCGTGTTTGTAGTGAATGTTTGGATTGCACGAATGTTTTAAAATTTCTTTTCAGCCCCGCATTGATTTCGTCCAGTTAACTGACATTTCTGCCATATTTAGAGCTGTGGGGGGTTTTCTACTAACAAAATCTTTTGTTTAGTTTCTTGTATATTGTTATACTCATTGTAAATATTCATTGGGGATTTTAGATTGTTATTTTTACCCCTCCCCCCCACAGACAATGTATTGTAAATATTGGGACTAGTTAGGAATTCATAGAGTCTCTGAGGTATTATGGTGGATGTAGTAAGAATGGTATGTAATGGATGTGTTGTTTTGGTGAAAGGAATATTGTTTGTATGTTCGGGTCAGTGTTTGCGCCTAGCTAAGTTAAAAGTTAAGACAGAAGATGACCGTCCTTTCCCAATCCCCCTTTTCGGCCTCGTGCCACATTTGTACTATTCGTACAATAAATACTACTCCAAATTTCGCTCTTTTTTGAGTGTTAGTCATTTTTCTGACTTTGGAGACCTTTTACCTTTGCTTTTCAGACTGCTGTATTTAGCTAAGTTTTTGTTTGACCGTTTTATCTAACAAAGCTTTCTTTGACTATTTTTTTGAATTTTCTAACGTTCCTTTTTTGAATATTTGTAAATTTTTGATTTTTTCCTTTTTTAATTCCAAATCTTCCCCATTTTTATTTTGACTTCTTTATTAATTAACCTTTTGATTTTCTCTTCCGTTTTATTTTTGTAAAGTTTCCTTCTTCCCGTGCCCACTTAACAAAAAAAAAAAAGTTCTTCCGTTTATTTTTTCATACGTTCGACCTTTTTATTTTCCTTTGTTTATTACGTGTTATTTTAGTTCTGTGTAAAGTTCTGCGTTTTATCTGTTAATTTCGTGTGTTAAATATTTGTTTATAAATTTAGTGTTTGTAAATTTTCTGTTTATTTTGTAATTTCTGTACATCTTTTTCGTTCCTTGTTTACCTTTTTGTTTTCGGTTGACCGTTTTTAACGGCGGCCATCTTGTAAATTGTCATATTTAGTGTTTCGTTTTTGTATCGCGTTTTTCTTTCTTTTCCGTTCGTTTTTTAATTTATTGTTTTCTTGTCTATTGTACCTTTAATTTTTTGTTTTTGTGATTGTTTTAATTTGTAGTTTCGCCTTTTGGCGAAACTTGTTTACTTGTCTTTGTACGTGCATTTGTTTTGCTATTTGTTTTGCCTTGTTGCTTTGTTTGTTCCTTTTAAATTGTTGTACCACCCACATTTCTCCCCATTTTTTATTACCCCCTGATTTATTACCACCCTCCCGACCTTGCTTACCCCCCCCATATTTTCACCCCCTTTTTTCCCCCCTTCCTCTCTCCCCCTCACTCCCCTTCTCTCTCTCTTATGCCTTATAACGTCCTCCTACCAACCCTCCCGTTTCCCATTTAAAAAATGAAAAAAAAAGTGAAAGCCCCATCTTTTCTCATAAAAAAGAAAAAACCGGCTTATCCTGGCTTTAAAAGGTCAGTAAGGAAACATTTGTTTCCAATTAAAAAAAAACCGCCGGACAAAGACGATGAAAATGAATTCCCATTTTTAATCCCAACAAATGAGGAAATAGTTGATACATTGAAGAAAGCAGCTGAGGCGAGAAAAAGCCAAACTGCAGTACCAGAAAAAGATGAGCATAACAAAGTCGAGGCAGCAAAGAATGCAGAGGCCGGGGAATCGCCCTCTTGTTGGACGTCCCCACCGAGTTGCGTGATCAATGTTGCGGAATTTTTGGAGCGAGCCAAGAGTTACGCTCACCTTGTCGTAGAAGGTGGACTCTTGGAAGACGTCCAAGAATTGAGAAAGATTGACAAACGAATGGTATCGGTCTTCGTCGTGGACAAGCGTACGCGCAAAATTTGTCGCTCGACGAAAGACACAGTGATAAAATCACTGGAGTCCTTGGGGTTCAAGCCCCTCCGAGTTGTGAAAGGAGCCGGCTTTTTCATGTGGGACGTATTGCTACCCACGCCGGAAGACTGTGTCGCAGCATCAAGTCGGGACTTGATTACAAAAGATCTTATCCTGCGCACAGAGTACGAAGGGCGAAGAAGGACCACGGTAGCAATATATGAGGTTCCTCCTCAGGTTATCGGGGAACACCTTGCTGCGTTCCTATCGCAGTACGGGGAAATCTTGAGTGCGACCTGCGATAGCCTGAAAGGGGGGTGGAGCTTTCAAATAATGTTGAGCGTTGATGCCTTCCGCTCCATCCCCAACTGTCTGGAAGTAGGGCGCCTGAAGTTACCGGTCATTGTGACCGGTCGCAAGCCCGTATGCTGGAAGTGCGGAAAGCCTGGTCACCTTTCCTCTTCCTGCCCAGAGAAGAAGGCCTCTGGAAGTCAGGCGCCCGTCGTCGACCAAAATTCCCCTCTGACCGAGTCTTTAACTACCGCCACGCCTGTAATGGGCATGTCAGCATCTGGCACCGGTGCGGAAAATCCCCCGGTTGGCAAAACATCGGAAGCCACATTCCCCAAAGAGCCTTCGCCCGCTGCTAGTGCAGTCGTGGAGAAGGGGGAGGGGGAATGGCTGGTTGCTGGCAAGGTCAGAGGGAAGCGCCAGACAGCGGGGCCTCGTCCCAATGAAGCCCCAAGGGCAACAGATACAGACAGTCCCACTCCCAATAGCAACGCTAAGGGCGACGACCCGGCCTCAGAAACAAAACTCAATGAGCAAAGACTAAAATATGATCCCGGATTTGAGAAAACGGAAAAAATCAAGCTACTAAAGAAAAAATTAGACAAGGAGAGGGACATACAAAAAGCCGCTCCCTCAACATCGTCTTCCTTGTCCCCAACAGTGACACTTAAAAATAAGTCTCCCAAAAAAAAAAATGCGACCCCTCCCTCAACACCTGTTCCCCTCAGTAGAGATCCCAGCCCTTACAAAGAAAAATCCACTGCCACCCCTCTTCCCAGCCCTTACAAAGAAAAATCCTCAGCCTCCCCTCTTCCCAGCCCTTACAAAGAAAAATCCTCCATCACCCCTCTTTCCAGACCTTACAAAGAAAAAGCCTCTTCCACCCCTCTTCCCAGCCCTAACAAAGAAAAATCTTCTGCTACCCCTCTTCCCAGCCCTTCTCCCACTCGAAACCCTGAAATGCCCCCTCCCGCTCCTAAAAGGCAAAGAAGCCCAACACATGATTCGAAAGAGAAAAAAAAGAAAAAATTTATTTACAACTCAGGGGAGGACCTTTGCAAAATTTCCCCGGCCCAGGCTGAAAGGGCCAGAGATTATGGGAATAGAATAAAGGAGCTAAGATACTTATTGTCTATTAGACAGTACGCAAACAAGGATGTTGAAGAGCCCGAAAATTTCCCTAATGCCCAGAGGGTACTCACAGTGATTAGAACTGGTGCTGGGGCTCGGCAGGCATGGGCCATGTTCGACGAGGCCATTTTTTCATATGACATGTCACCACCAATCGCCATTGCACAGAGCAAGGAGCTCAAACATTTAAAGCAATTTTGTGCAGGGAGGGTCCCTGTTTTAGTTCACCCATCCCTGTATAGAGCTTTAAAGTTAACTTTTCCTTGGGATATTGGCGGTCTCTCGCAGGACGGCACCATCAATAATGAGATGGGCCATGGGTCTATGGGAGAGGCTGTCGGTATCCTGACTCCGACCATGTTTAAACCAGTGTCCCAACCCTAATTAGGTCTGATAATGGCGCTCTGGTTAGCAAGTTTAAATGTCCGGGGCCTGAGGTCGGAGTCTCGAAGGGTGAGGCTCGATCGCGATCTTCAGCGCCTCGGGGTGGATGTATGTTGCGTGCAGGAAACCCGTTTCTTATCTCGCGATTATGAGGACATTCTGTCTAAGAGGTTCGTCCTCTTTTCAGCATGTTTTGATGGACGCTCGAGGGGTGTTTCCTGGCTGGTTAGCAAGTCTCTAGACGCGGTTTGTGCTCTTGTCTTCGCGGATCCGGCGGGCAGGCTTTGCGTGCTGGATATTACCATAAAGGATAAGGCTCTTCGTCTCATTGGGGTTTATGCGCCCAATGACAATGCGCAGCGGCCTGGTTTGTTTCGGCAGATCGAGCCGTTTTTGACGACTTCTCGTTCGGTAGTTCTAGCGGGTGATTGGAATGCCGTCCTTGATCCCTCGATAGATCGTGTAGGGCAAAAATCGGGTACTAACAATCCGGATGTGAAACCATTTCGGGACTTCATCGACGGGTTCGATCTCGTCGATAAGTATCGAAATGAACACCCCCCGGGAGGTAGCATGGACTTGGACTAGGGCCGGCAGCTCGGTGGGTAGCGCAAGCTACATCGACCGAGTTCTAGTTAGGAGAGTCGAAGTAGGGCTCTTAGAATGTCCAAGTTTCCATTTTATAGTTTACTAGGATCATAGGCTTGTCCGGGTTCGGGTAAACTTAGATAAGCCTAGGGTTAAGATGGCTGGTTATTGGAAATTGAACTCATCATTATTTGGTGAGCAAGATTTCCGTGATCAGCTTTTACTAATGCTACAGCGGGAATTGTCGGGAGCTGTGGTTGGGAATAGGTGGTGGGACACTTTAAAATCCAAACTTAGGTCTTTTGCTGCTGATTATAGTAGACGACTCAATAGAGCAGGGTTAGCAGCGCAAAAGTCTCTAGAGGACAAAGTTGATCGGGCAGTGAAATCCCGTGTTAGTGGGGACATAGCCGTAGCTCAGGCGGAGCTGGCCTCCTTGCTTATCAAGAAGGATCAAGCTCTAGTAGTTAGGGCTAGGATAAAAAGAATGTCTTGCGAGGCGACGAATATGGCCGCCTCATTGCGTTCAGAGGAAGTTCGTAGGGCATCTAGTCGGCATATTGCGAGCATCACATTGCCGGATAAGCGGACTGTGACTACAGACGCGGGTATTTGCGAGGCTTTTCGGGACTATTTTCAGGATCTTTTTACCAGGGAGCCCGGTCTGAGCACTGCTCAGTTCGACGCCTATTTAGCCGACTTTCCCCGCCTCGAGGCGGCTGAAGCGGCTGGGTGCGAGGGTCCCATAACAGAGTCTGAGATCTGGGATGTGCTGAAGCAGGTTGGCCTGGACAAGACTCCGGGATTGGATGGTCTTCCCTACGAAATGTACTTGAGGCAGTCGCCCGTCTTTGTCCCCTTGCTGGCACTGATTTTCAACAATTGGTTGAAGCAGGGGTCTATTCCTCAACGCTTCACCAGGGGTGTAATCAAGTTGCTTCGCAAGAAGAAAGACGGTGGGGATGGGGTAGATAATTATCGGCCTTTGACGATGTTAAATACAGAGTTGAAGATTTTAGCCAAGGTCTTAGCTGACCGTTTGCAGCTTGTCCTGTCTAGTCTGATTGGTCCCGAGCAGTCTTGTGCTGTGAAGGGCAGGACTATTCAGGACAACCTGCATTTGGTTCGCTTGATCATCGAGAAAGTCGACAGTGATGCCGCGCTGATCAATTTGGATCAGTCCAAGGCTTTCGATAGGGTTGACCATCGGTTTCTGGAGGCTGTTCTTTCGGCCGCCGGTTTCGGGCCGCACTTTCGCACTTGGATCCGACTGCTGTATGCGACTCCCGGTGCGCTGGTAGAAGTGAATGGGGTAAGATCGAAGCCTTTCATTTTGTCTCGCTCCATTCGTCAAGGTTGTCCGCTGTCTCCATTGCTGTACGTTCTTGCGCTGGAACCTTTCCTGCGTAAGTTGAAGACGAATCCGGTCCTTCGCGGAATTTCCCTACCTGGTGCTACCACCTCGGCCAGGTACTCCGCCTACGCTGACGACGTTTCGGTTCTGGTGTCGAGTAGGGCCGAAATTAACGAAGTCAGCCGAGAAATCAACGGTTATGAGATGGTGACAGGGGCCAAGATCAACCGCGATAAGTCTGTTGGCTTGCGGTTGGGTTCGTGGAGGGGAGTTTCTCTTCCCGGGCCTTTCCACTGGACGGACGGGCCGGTCAAGATACTCGGCGTCTGGTTCGGTCCCGACCTCCTGCTGGAAATGAATTGGTCGGAGGTGCAAGAGAAGGCCGAGCTCGCAGTACGTCTGTGGACTCGGAGGAATCTTTCCTTGAAGGGGAGGGCGGAAGTATGTGCTTCGCACATCTACCCGATTCTCCTTTACCGACTCTCCGTGCTTCCACTCCCGTCTAGCACTTTACTGGCGTTTTAAGGCTCTTGTTCTCTTTCTTGTGGAGAGGCAAGGCTGCCATGGTTAGTCGCGAGATCTGTTACCTCCATCCGTCTGATGGCGGTCTGGGGATGCCTTGCGTTGAGACTCGTCAACATACGCTTCGCATTTCATACCTAGACCGGATGTGTATGCAACTGGATGAGAACGGCGAATTCTGGAAGGAAGACGTCCATAAACATTTTCCATCCTTGAGAAATGTGCGCTCGTGTGAGGAGGAGGCCGCTCGTACTCCTCGTGGCGAGGGCTCTTTCTATCGTGAATGTCGGATTGCCCTCAAACGACTCTTACGGGCGAAGGATGGCCTCTCTGACGTCCAGCCGTTGTCCCGTAAGGCATTATATCAGGTGTTAGTTAGGGGGAACGTTCAAGATGGTTTGATAGGCGAGCTCGGTCTGACGAAGCGCGAGGCTCGCTGCATATGGCCTTGGGCGCCCGGGTTGAAATGTCTCACTAACCCTGAGGCATCACTCACCTGGCTGGTGATTCGAAGGGCCCTCTGGGTCGCCAAAAGACTTCGCGCAGCGGGATTGGCTAAGTCGCCAAACTGCGTTCGCTGCAGTGGGGAGGTGGAGACCCTAGGTCACGCCTTCTTTCATTGTAGTGTCGTAGTTCCGCTGTGCAAGTTGGTTGAAGGCATCATGGTTCGCATGCTGCGCGGAAAGTTTTTTGTCCTCGAGGCCAGTTCCGTTTGTAGCAATATAGTACCGCCGATGACTAAGGATGAGCACTATGTGTTCTTTTGCTTACTGGGGCTTATGCGAGTCGTGATATGGACGACGCGACAGAAGGAATTTCATGGGGACGAGAAGTTTTCCTCTTCCCAACTGATCTTGTACTTTAAGCATCTGCTTAAAGTCAAGATCAGGACGGAAAGGAGGCGACTCCATCCATTGGAATTTGGCGAAAGGTGGGTGATTCTTGCGCGTCTCTGCAGAGTGAAAGGTGCTGACTTGGAGTGGCATTTTGATGCCGGTTAGGCATTAAGGATTTTGGGATTGCTGGGTTGAACATTGGCAACCCTTCCACTGTATAGGTTAGCTTAGGTCAGTTTTGCTTTAGTTAATTTTCTTATTCTTTTTCAGATTAACTTAGCTAGGGTGTGTATGCTCATTGGCCCCTTTTATTTCTGGCCCTATTTTTATTTTCTTTTTGTTTAATTCCCCATCCCTCCCATCGTTAGGTGGTTAGTGATGTCAGTTCTCTGGTGGGTGCGGGGCGCCTTTCGTTTCGAGAGTGTCTTTCGTATTTGTTGTTGTGTTTGAATGTGTGCGTGTTTGTAGTGAATGTTTGGATTGCACGAATGTTTTAAAATTTCTTTTCAGCCCCGCATTGATTTCGTCCAGTTAACTGACATTTCTGCCATATTTAGATCTGTGGGGGGTTTTCTACTAACAAAATCTTTTGTTTAGATTCTTGTATATATTTTTACTCATTGTAAATATTCATTGGGGATTTTAGATTGTTATTTTTACCCCTCCCCCCACAGTCAATGTATCTTCCCCATTTTTATTTTGACTTCTTTATTAATTAACCTTTTGATTTTCTCTTCCGTTTTATTTTTGTAAAGTTTCCTTCTTCCCGTGCCCACTTAACAAAAAAAAAAAGTTCTTCCGTTTATTTTTTCATACGTTCGACCTTTTTATTTTCCTTTGTTTATTACGTGTTATTTTAGTTCTGTGTAAAGTTCTGCGTTTTATCTGTTAATTTCGTGTGTTAAATATTTGTTTATAAATTTAGTGTTTGTAAATTTTCTGTTTATTTTGTAATTTCTGTACATCTTTTTCGTTCCTTGTTTACCTTTTTGTTTTCGGTTGACCGTTTTTAACGGCGGCCATCTTGTAAATTGTCATATTTAGTGTTTCGTTTTTGTATCGCGTTTTTCTTTCTTTTCCGTTCGTTTTTTAATTTATTGTTTTCTTGTCTATTGTACCTTTAATTTTTTGTTTTTGTGATTGTTTTAATTTGTAGTTTCGCCTTTTGGCGAAACTTGTTTACTTGTCTTTGTACGTGCATTTGTTTTGCTATTTGTTTTGCCTTGTTGCTTTGTTTGTTCCTTTTAAATTGTTGTACCACCCACATTTCTCCCCATTTTTTATTACCCCCTGATTTATTACCACCCTCCCGACCTTGCTTACCCCCCCATATTTTCACCCCCTTTTTTTTTTTTTTTCCTTCCTCTCTCCCCCTCACTCCCCTTCTCTCTCTCTTATGCCTTATAACGTCCTCCTACCAACCCTCCCGTTTCCCATTTAAAAAATGGAAAAAAAAGTGAAAGCCCCATCTTTTCTCATAAAAAAGAAAAAACCGGCTTATCCTGGCTTTAAAAGGTCAGTAAGGAAACATATGTTTCCAATTAAAAAAAAACCGCCGGACAAAGACGATGAAAATGAATTCCCATTTTTAATCCCAACAAATGAGGAAATAGTTGATACATTGAAGAAAGCAGCTGAGGCGAGAAAAAGCCAAACTGCAGTACCAGAAAAAGATGAGCATAACAAAGTCGAGGCAGCAAAGAATGCAGAGGCCGGGGAATCGCCCTCTTGTTGGACGTCCCCACCGAGTTGCGTGATCAATGTTGCGGAATTTTTGGAGCGAGCCAAGAGTTACGCTCACCTTGTCGTAGAAGGTGGACTCTTGGAAGACGTCCAAGAATTGAGAAAGATTGACAAACGAATGGTATCGGTCTTCGTCGTGGACAAGCGTACGCGCAAAATTTGTCGCTCGACGAAAGACACAGTGATAAAATCACTGGAGTCCTTGGGGTTCAAGCCCCTCCGAGTTGTGAAAGGAGCCGGCTTTTTCATGTGGGACGTATTGCTACCCACGCCGGAAGACTGTGTCGCAGCATCAAGTCGGGACTTGATTACAAAAGATCTTATCCTGCGCACAGAGTACGAAGGGCGAAGAAGGACCACGGTAGCAATATATGAGGTTCCTCCTCAGGTTATCGGGGAACACCTTGCTGCGTTCCTATCGCAGTACGGGGAAATCTTGAGTGCGACCTGCGATAGCCTGAAAGGGGGGTGGAGCTTTCAAATAATGTTGAGCGTTGATGCCTTCCGCTCCATCCCCAACTGTCTGGAAGTAGGGCGCCTGAAGTTACCGGTCATTGTGACCGGTCGCAAGCCCGTATGCTGGAAGTGCGGAAAGCCTGGTCACCTTTCCTCTTCCTGCCCAGAGAAGAAGGCCTCTGGAAGTCAGGCGCCCGTCGTCGACCAAAATCCCCCTCTGACCGAGTCTTTAACTACCGCCAGGCCTGTAATGGGCATGTCAGCATCTGGCACCGGTGCGGAAAATCCCCCGGTTGGCAAAACATTGGAAGCCACATTCCCCAAAGAACCTTCGCCCGCTGCTAGTGCAGTCGTGGAGAAGGGGGAGGGGGAATGGCTGGTTGCTGGCAAGGTCAGAGGGAAGCGCCAGACAGCGGGGCCTCGTCCCAATGAAGCCGCAAGGGCAAAAGATACAGACAGTCCCACTCCCAATAGCAACGCTAAGGGCGACGACCCGGTCTCTGAAGCAAAGCTGAAAGAGCAGTGTCTCAAATATGATCCAGGTTTTGCGAAGACAGAAAAAATTAAACTCCTAAAGGATAAATTGGACAAGGAGAGGAAAACTCCAAAAGCCACTCCCTCTACTTCATCTTCCTTGTCCCCACCAGCGACGCCCAAAAACAAGTCTCCCAAAAAAAAGCGACCCCTCCCTCAACACCTGTTCCCCTCAGTAGAGAGCCCAGCCCTTACAAAGAAAAATCCTCTGCCACCCCTCTTCCCAGCCCTTACAAAGAAAAAGCCTCTTCCACCCCTCGTCCCAGCCCTTACAAAGAAAAGGCCTCTTCTACCCCTCTTCCCAGCCCTTCTCCCACTCGAAACCGTGAAATGCCCCCTCCCGCTCCTAAAAGGCAAAGAAACCCCACCCATGATTCCAAAGAAAAAAAAAAGAAAAAATTCATCTACAATTCAGGGGAAGACCTTTGTAAAATTTCCCCGGCCCAGGCTGAAAGGGCCAGAGATTATGGCAATCGAATCAAAGAACTAAGGTACCTATTGTCAATTAGACAGTATGCCGACAAAGATGTCGAAGAGCCCCAAAACTTTCCCAATGCCCAGAGGGTACTAACCGTGATTAGGACTGGTGCTGGGGCTCGGCAGGCATGGGCCATGTTTGATGAGGCCGGTTTTTCGTATGACATTTCTCCACCGATCGCCATAGCTCAAAGCAAGGAGCTGGAACATTTAAAGCAATTTTGTACGGGGAGGGTCCCTGTTTTAGTTCACCCCTCCCTGTATAGGGCTTTAAAATTAACATTTCCTTGGGATATTGGCGGTCTCTCGCAGGACGGCACCATCAATAATGAGATGGGCCATGGCTCTATGGGAGAGGCTGTCGGTATCCTGACTCCGACCATGTTTAAACCAGTGTCCCAACCCTAATTAGGTCTGATAATGGCGCTCTGGTTAGCAAGTTTAAATGTCCGGGGCCTGAGGTCGGAGTCTCGAAGGGTGAGGCTCGATCGCGATCTTCAGCGCCTCGGGGTGGATGTATGTTGCGTGCAGGAAACCCGTTTTTTATCTCGCGATTATGAGGACATTCTGTCTAAGAGGTTCGTCCTCTTTTCAGCATGTTTTGATGGACGCTCGAGGGGTGTTTCCTGGCTGGTTAGCAAGTCTCTAGACGCGGTTTGTGCTCTTGTCTTCGCGGATCCGGCGGGCAGGCTTTGCGTGCTGGATATTACCATAAAGGATAAGGCTCTTCGTCTCATTGGGGTTTATGCGCCCAATGACAATGCGCAGCGGCCTGGTTTGTTTCGGCAGATCGAGCCGTTTTTGACGACTTCTCGTTCGGTAGTTCTAGCGGGTGATTGGAATGCCGTCCTTGATCCCTCGATAGATCGTGTAGGGCAAAAAGCGGGTACTAACAATCCGGATGTGAAACCATTTCGGGACTTCATCGACGGGTTCGATCTCGTCGATAAGTATCGAAATGAACACCCCCGGGAGGTAGCATGGACTTGGACTAGGGCCGGCAGCTCGGTGGGTAGCGCAAGCTACATCGACCGAGTTCTAGTTAAGAGAGTCGAAGTAGGGCTCTTAGAATGTCCAAGTTTCCATTTTATAGTTTACTCGGATCATAGGCTTGTCCGGGTTCGGGTAAACTTAGATAAGCCTAGGGTTAAGATGGCTGGTTATTGGAAATTGAACTCATCATTATTTGGTGAGCAAGATTTCCGTGATCAGCTTTTACTAATGCTACAGCGGGAATTGTCGGGAGCTGTGGTTGGGAATAGGTGGTGGGACACTTTAAAATCCAAACTTAGGTCTTTTGCTGCTGATTATAGTAGACGACTCAATAGAGCAGGGCTAGCAGCGCAAAAGTCTCTAGAGGACAAAGTTGATCGGGCAGTGAAATCCCGTGTTAGTGGGGACATAGCCGTAGCTCAGGCGGAGCTGGCCTCCTTGCTTATCAAGAAGGATCAAGCTCTAGTAGTTAGGGCTAGGATAAAAAGAATGTCTTGCGAGGCGACGAATATGGCCGCCTCATTGCGTTCAGAGGAAGTTCGTAGGGCATCTAGTCGGCATATTGCGAGCATCACATTGCCGGATAAGCGGACTGTGACTACAGACGCGGGTATTTGCGAGGCTTTTCGGGACTACTTTCAGGATCTTTTTACCAGGGAGCCCGGTCTGAGCACTGCTCAGTTCGACGCCTATTTAGCCGACTTTCCCCGCCTCGAGGCGGCTGAAGCGGCTGGGTGCGAGGGTCCCATAACAGAGTCTGAGATCTGGGATGTGCTGAAGCAGGTTGGCCTGGACAAGACTCCGGGATTGGATGGTCTTCCCTACGAAATGTACTTGAGGCAGTCGCCCGTCTTTGTCCCCTTGCTGGCACTGATTTTCAACAACTGGTTGAAGCAGGGGTCTATTCCTCAACGCTTCACCAGGGGTGTAATCAAGTTGCTTCGCAAGAAGAAAGACGGTGGGGATGAGGTAGATAATTATCGGCCTTTGACGATGTTAAATACAGAGTTGAAGATTTTAGCCAAGGTCTTAGCTGACCGTTTGCAGCTTGTCCTGTCTAGTCTGATTGGTCCCGAGCAGTCTTGTGCTGTGAATGGCAGGACTATTCAGGACAACCTGCATTTGGTTCGCTTGATCATCGAGAAAGTCGACAGTGATGCCGCGCTGATCAATTTGGATCAGTCCAAGGCTTTCGATAGGGTTGACCATCGGTTTCTGGAGGCTGTTCTTTCGGCCGCCGGTTTCGGGCCGCACTTTCGCACTTGGATCCGACTGCTGTATGCGACTCCCGGTGCGCTGGTAGAAGTGAATGGGGTAAGATCGAAGCCTTTCATTTTGTCTCGCTCCATTCGTCAAGGTTGTCCGCTGTCTCCATTGCTGTACGTTCTTGCGCTGGAACCTTTCCTGCGTAAGTTGAAGACGAATCCGGTCCTTCGCGGAATTTCCCTACCTGGTGCTACCACCTCGGCCAGGTACTCCGCCTACGCTGACGACGTTTCGGTTCTGGTGTCGAGTAGGGCCGAAATTAACGAAGTCAGCCGAGAAATCAACGGTTATGAGATGGTGACAGGGGCCAAGATCAACCGCGATAAGTCTGTTGGCTTGCGGTTGGGTTCGTGGAGGGGAGTTTCTCTTCCCGGGCCTTTCCACTGGACGGACGGGCCGGTCAAGATACTCGGCGTCTGGTTCGGTCCCGACCTCCTGCTGGAAATGAATTGGTCGGAGGTGCAAGAGAAGGCCGAGCTCGCAGTACGTCTGTGGACTCGGAGGAATCTTTCCTTGAAGGGGAGGGCGGAAGTATGTGCTTCGCACATCTACCCGATTCTCCTTTACCGACTCTCCGTGCTTCCACTCCCGTCTAGCACTTTACTGGCGTTTGTAAGGCTCTTGTTCTCTTTCTTGTGGAGAGGCAAGGCTGCCATGGTTAGTCGCGAGATCTGTTACCTCCATCCGTCTGATGGCGGTCTGGGGATGCCTTGCGTTGAGACTCGTCAACATACGCTTCGCATTTCATACCTAGACCGGATGTGTATGCAACTGGATGAGAACGGCGAATTCTGGAAGGAAGACGTCCATAAACATTTTCCATCCTTGAGAAATGTGCGCTCGTGTGAGGAGGAGGCCGCTCGTACTCCTCGTGGCGAGGGCTCTTTCTATCGTGAATGTCGGATTGCCCTCAAACGACTCTTACGGGCGAAGGATGGCCTCTCTGACGTCCAGCCGTTGTCCCGTAAGGCATTATATCAGGTGTTAGTTAGGGGGAACGTTCAAGATAGTTTGATAGGCGAGCTCGGTCTGACGAAGCGCGAGGCTCGCTGCATATGGCCTTGGGCGCCCGGGTTGAAATGTCTCACTAACCCTGAGGCATCACTCACCTGGCTGGTGATTCGGAGGGCCCTCTGGGTCGCCAAAAGACTTCGCGCAGCGGGATTGGCTAAGTCGCCAAACTGCGTTCGCTGCAGTGGGGAGGTGGAGACCCTAGGTCACGCCTTCTTTCATTGTAGTGTCGTAGTTCCGCTGTGCAAGTTGGTTGAAGGCATCATGGTTCGCATGCTGCGCGGAAAGTTTTTTGTCCTCGAGGCCAGTTCCGTTTGTAGCAATATAGTACCGCCGATGACTAAGGATGAGCACTATGTGTTCTTTTGCTTACTGGGGCTTATGCGAGTCGTGATATGGACGACGCGACAGAAGGAATTTCATGGGGACGAGAAGTTTTCCTCTTCCCAACTGATCTTGTACTTTAAGCATCTGCTTAAAGTCAAGATCAGGACGGAAAGGAGGCGACTCCATCCATTGGAATTTGGCGAAAGGTGGGTGATTCTTGCGCGTCTCTGCAGAGTGAAAGGTGCTGACTTGGAGTGGCATTTTGATGCCGGTTAGGCATTAAGGATTTTGGGATTGCTGGGTTGAACATTGGCAACCCTTCCACTGTATAGGTTAGCTTAGGTCAGTTTTGTTTCAGTTAATTTTTTTTTATCTTTTTTTCAGATTAACTTAGCTAGGGTGTGTATGTTCATTGGCCCCTTTTATTTCTGGCCCTATTTTTATTTTATTTTTTGGTTAATTCCCCATCCCTCCCATCGTTAGGTGGTTAGTGATGTCAGTTCTCTGGTGGGTGCGGGGCGCCTTTCGTTTCGAGAGTGTCTTTCGTATTTGTTGTTGTGTTTGAATGAGTGCGTGTTTGTAGTGAATGTTTGGATTGCACGAATGTTTTAAAATTTCTTTTCAGCCCCGCATTGATTTCGCCCAGTTAACTGACATTTCTGCCATATTTAGAGCTGTGGGGGGTTTTCTACTAACAAAATCTTTTGTTTAGTTTCTTGTATATAGTTAAACTCATTGTAAATATTCATTGGGGATTTTAGATTGTTATTTTTACCCCTAGCCCCCACAGACAATGTATTGTAAATATGGGGACTAGTTAGGAATTCATAGAGTCTCTGAGGTATTATGGTGCATGTAGTAAGAATGGTATGTAATGGATGTGTTGTTTTGGTGAAAGGAATATTGTTTGTATGTTCGGGTCAGTGTTTGCGCCTAGCTAAGTTAAAAGTTAAGACAGAAGATGACCGTCCTTTCCCAATCCCCCTTTTCGGCCTTGTGCCACATTTGTACTATTCGTACAATAAATACTACTCCAAATTTCGCTCTTTTTTGAGTGTTAGTCATTTTTCTGACTTTGGAGACCTTTTACCTTTGCTTTTCAGACTGCTGTATTTAGCTAAGTTTTTGTTTGACCGTTTTATCTAACAAAGCTTTCTTTGACTATTTTTTTGAATTTTCTAACGTTCCTTTTTTGAATATTTGTAAATTTTTGATTTTTTCCTTTTTTAATTCCAAATCTTCCCCATTTTTATTTTGACTTCTTTATTAATTAACCTTTTGATTTTCTCTTCCGTTTTATTTTTGTAAAGTTTCCTTCTTCCCGTGCCCACTTAACAAAAAAAAAAAGTTCTTCCGTTTATTTTTTCATACGTTCGACCTTTTTATTTTCCTTTGTTTATTACGTGTTATTTTAGTTCTGTGTAAAGTTCTGCGTTTTATCTGTTAATTTCGTGTGTTAAATATTTGTTTATAAATTTAGTGTTTGTAAATTTTCTGTTTATTTTGTAATTTCTGTACATCTTTTTCGTTCCTTGTTTACCTTTTTGTTTTCGGTTGACCGTTTTTAACGGCGGCCATCTTGTAAATTGTCATATTTAGTGTTTCGTTTTTGTATCGCGTTTTTCTTTCTTTTCCGTTCGTTTTTTAATTTATTGTTTTCTTGTCTATTGTACCTTTAATTTTTTGTTTTTGTGATTGTTTTAATTTGTAGTTTCGCCTTTTGGCGAAACTTGTTTACTTGTCTTTGTACGTGCATTTGTTTTGCTATTTGTTTTGCCTTGTTGCTTTGTTTGTTCCTTTTAAATTGTTGTACCACCCACATTTCTCCCCATTTTTTATTACCCCCTGATTTATTACCACCCTCCCGACCTTGCTTACCCCCCCATATTTTCACCCCCTTTTTTTTTTTTTCCTTCCTCTCTCCCCCTCACTCCCCTTCTCTCTCTCTTATGCCTTATAACGTCCTCCTACCAACCCTCCCGTTTCCCATTTAAAAAATGGAAAAAAAAGTGAAAGCCCCATCTTTTCTCATAAAAAAGAAAAAACCGGCTTATCCTGGCTTTAAAAGGTCAGTAAGGAAACATTTATTTCCAATTAAAAAAAAACCGCCGGACAAAGACGATGAAAATGAATTCCCATTTTTAATCCCAACAAATGAGGAAATAGTTGATACTCTGAAAAAAGCAGCGGAGGCGAGAAAAAGCCAAACTGCAGTAGAAGAAAAAGATGAGCATACTAAAGTCGAGGCAACAAAGAATGCAGAGGCCGGGGAATCGCCCTCTTGTTGGACGTCCCCACCGAGTTGCGTGATCAATGTTGCGGAATTTTTGGAGGGAGCCAAGAGTTACGCTCACCTTGTCGTAGAAGGTGGACTCTTGGAAGACGTCCAAGAATTGAGAAAGATTGACAAACGAATGGTATCGGTCTTCGTCGTGGACAAGCGTACGCGCAAAATTTGTCGCTCGACGAAAGACACAGTGATAAAATCACTGGAGTCCTTGGGGTTCAAGCCCCTCCGAGTTGTGAAAGGAGCCGGCTTTTTCATGTGGGACGTATTGCTACCCACGCCGGAAGACTGTGTCGCAGCATCAAGTCGGGACTTGATTACAAAAGATCTTATCCTGCGCACAGAGTACGAAGGGCGAAGAAGGACCACGGTAGCAATATATGAGGTTCCTCCTCAGGTTATCGGGGAACACCTTGCTGCGTTCCTATCGCAGTACGGGGAAATCTTGAGTGCGACCTGCGATAGCCTGAAAGGGGGGTGGAGCTTTCAAATAATGTTGAGCGTTGATGCCTTCCGCTCCATCCCCAACTGTCTGGAAGTAGGGCGCCTGAAGTTACCGATCATTGTGACCGGTCGCAAGCCCGTATGCTGGAAGTGCGGAAAGCCTGGTCACCTTTCCTCTTCCTGCCCAGAGAAGAAGGCCTCTGGAAGTCAGGCGCCCGTCGTCGACCAAAATACCCCTCTGACCGAGTCTTTAACTACCGCCACGCCTGTAATGGGCATGTCAGCATCTGGGACCGGTGCGGAAAATCCCCCGGTTGGCAAAACATCCGAAACCACATTCCCCAAAGACCCTTCGCCCGCTGCTAGTGCAGTCGTGGAGAAGGGGGAGGGGGAATGGCTGGTTGCTGGCAAGGCCAGAGGGAAGCGCCAGACAGCGGGGCCTCGTCCCAATGAAGCCGCAAGGGCAAAAGATACAGACAGGCCCACTCCCAATATCAACGCTAAGGGCGACGACCCGGCCTCAGAAACAAAACTCAATGAGCAAAGACTAAAATATGATCCTGGATTCGAGAAATCGGAAAAAATCAAGCTACTAAAGGAAAAATTAGACAAGGAGAGGGACATACAAAAAGCCACTCCCTCAACATCGTCTTCCTTGTCCCCAACAGTGACACTTAAAAATAAGTCTCCCAAAAAAAAAAATGCGACCCCTCCCTCAACACCTGTTCCCCTCAGTAGAGATCTCAGCCCTTACAAAGAAAAATCCACTGCCACCCCTCTTCCCAGCCCTTACAAAGAAAAATCCTCAGCCTCCCCTCTTCCCAGCCCTTACAAAGAAAAATCCTCCATCACCCCTCTTTCCAGACCTTACAAAGAAAAAGCCTCTTCCACCCCTCTTCCCAGCCCTAACAGAGAAAAATCTTCTGCTACCCCTCTTCCCAGCCCTTCTCCCACTCGAAACCCTGAAATGCCCCCTCCCGCTCCTAAAAGGCAAAGAAGCCCAACACATGATTTGAAAGAGAAAAAAAAGAAAAAATTTATTTACAACTCAGGGGAGGACCTTTGCAAAATTTCCCCGGCCCAGGCTGAAAGAATAAAAGAGCTAAGATACTTATTGTCTATTAGACAGTATGCAAACAAGGATGTTGAAGAGCCCGAAAATTTCCCTAATGCCCAGAGGGTACTCACAGTGATTAGAACTGGTGCTGGGGCTCGGCAGGCATGGGCCATGTTCGACGAGGCCATTTTTTCATATGACATGTCACCACCAATCGCCATTGCACAGAGCAAGGAGCTCAAACATTTAAAGCAATTTTGTGCAGGGAGGGTCCCTGTTTTAGTTCACCCCTCCCTGTATAGGGCGTTAAAATTAACATTTCCTTGGGATATTGGCGGTCTCTCGCAGGACGGCACCATCAATAATGAGATGGGCCATGGGTCTATGGGAGAGGCTGTCGGTATCCTGACTCCGACCATGTTTAAACCAGTGTCCCAACCCTAATTAGGTCTGATAATGGCGCTCTGGTTAGCAAGCTTAAATGTCCGGGGCCTGAGGTCGGAGTCTCGAAGGGTGAGGCTCGATCGCGATCTTCAGCGCCTCGGGGTGGATGTATGTTGCGTGCAGGAAACCCGTTTCTTATCTCGCGATTATGAGGACATTCTGTCTAAGAGGTTCGTCCTGTTTTCAGCATGTTTTGATGGACGCTCGAGGGGTGTTTCCTGGCTGGTTAGCAAGTCTCTAGACGCGGTTTGTGCTCTTGTCTTCGCGGATCCGGCGGGCAGGCTTTGCGTGCTGGATATTACCATAAAGGATAAGGCTCTTCGTCTCATTGGGGTTTATGCGCCCAATGACAATGCGCAGCGGCCTGGTTTGTTTCGGCAGATCGAGCCGTTTTTGACGACTTCTCGTTCGGTAGTTCTAGCGGGTGATTGGAATGCCGTCCTTGATCCCTCGATAGATCGTGTAGGGCAAAAAGCGGGTACTAACAATCCGGATGTGAAACCATTTCGGGACTTCATCGACGGGTTCGATCTCGTCGATAAGTATCGAAATGAACACCCCCGGGAGGTAGGATGGACTTGGACTAGGGCCGGCAGCTCGGTGGATAGCGCAAGCTACATCGACCGAGTTCTAGTTAAGAGAGTCGAAGTAGGGCTCTTAGAATGTCCAAGTTTCCATTTTATAGTTTACTCGGATCATAGCCTTGTCCGGGTTCGGGTAAACTTAGATAAGCCTAGGGTTAAGATGGCTGGTTATTGGAAATTGAACTCATCATTATTTGGTGAGCAAGATTTCCGTGATCAGCTTTTACTAATGCTACAGCGGGAATTGTCGGGAGCTGTGGTTGGGAATAGGTGGTGGGACACTTTAAAATCCAAACTTAGGTCTTTTGCTGCTGATTATAGTAGACGACTCAATAGAGCAGGGCTAGCAGCGCAAAAGTCTCTAGAGGACAAAGTTGATCGGGCAGTGAAATCCCGTGTTAGTGGGGACATAGCCGTAGCTCAGGCGGAGCTGGCCTCCTTGCTTATCAAGAAGGATCAAGCTCTAGTAGTTAGGGCTAGGATAAAAAGAATGTCTTGCGAGGCGACGAATATGGCCGCCTCATTGCGTTCAGAGGAAGTTCGTAGGGCATCTAGTCGGCATATTGCGAGCATCACATTGCCGGATAAGCGGACTGTGACTACAGACGCGGGTATTTGCGAGGCTTTTCGGGACTACTTTCAGGATCTTTTTACCAGGGAGCCCGGTCTGAGCACTGCTCAGTTCGACGCCTATTTAGCCGACTTTCCCCGCCTCGAGGCGGCTGAAGCGGCTGGGTGCGAGGGTCCCATAACAGAGTCTGAGATCTGGGATGTGCTGAAGCAGGTTGGCCTGGACAAGACTCCGGGATTGGATGGTCTTCCCTACGAAATGTACTTGAGGCAGTCGCCCGTCTTTGTCCCCTTGCTGGCACTGATTTTCAACAACTGGTTGAAGCAGGGGTCTATTCCTCAACGCTTCACCAGGGGTGTAATCAAGTTGCTTCGCAAGAAGAAAGACGGTGGGGATGGGGTAGATAATTATCGGCCTTTGACGATGTTAAATACAGAGTTGAAGATTTTAGCCAAGGTCTTAGCTGACCGTTTGCAGCTTGTCCTGTCTAGTCTGATTGGTCCCGAGCAGTCTTGTGCTGTGAATGGCAGGACTATTCAGGACAACCTGCATTTGGTTCGCTTGATCATCGAGAAAGTCGACAGTGATGCCCCGCTGATCAATTTGGATCAGTCCAAGGCTTTCGATAGGGTTGACCATCGGTTTCTGGAGGCTGTTCTTTCGGCCGCCGGTTTCGGGCCGCACTTTCGCACTTGGATCCGACTGCTGTATGCGACTCCCGGTGCGATGGTAGAAGTGAATGGGGTAAGATCGAAGCCTTTCATTTTGTCTCGCTCCATTCGTCAAGGTTGTCCGCTGTCTCCATTGCTGTACGTTCTTGCGCTGGAACCTTTCCTGCGTAAGTTGAAGACGAATCCGGTCCTTCGCGGAATTTCCCTACCTGGTGCTACCACCTCGGCCAGGTACTCCGCCTACGCTGACGACGTTTCGGTTCTGGTGTCGAGTAGGGCCGAAATTAACGAAGTCAGCAGAGAAATCAACGGCTATGAGATGGTGACAGGGGCCAAGATCAACCGCGATAAGTCTGTTGGCTTGCGGTTGGGTTCGTGGAGGGGAGTTTCTCTTCCCGGGCCTTTCCACTGGACGGACGGGCCGGTCAAGATACTCGGCGTCTGGTTCGGTCCCGACCTCCTGCTGGAAATGAATTGGTCGGAGGTGCAAGAGAAGGCCGAGCTCGCAGTACGTCTGTGGACTCGGAGGAATCTTTCCTTGAAGGGGAGGGCGGAAGTATGTGCTTCGCACATCTACCCGATTCTCCTTTACCGACT